>PVIJ01006494.1:0-91613 GCA_004024925.1 Scalopus aquaticus | reverse complement strand
GCGGTTTGTGTCCTGTGTTTTTCCCGCACCTGTAGCTGGGAGATTTTTCTTTTTTCTCCCACGTTTCCTCCAGTGGTTAGCTATTAATAGTGTCACTGAAGGGGTGGGTAGACCACTACCCCAGAGATCTGTTCCAAACAGGAGCTAGAGTGCTGGCTCCGTAATGGTGGTGGGGGGAGGGGCCACACCACACCGAGGCAGCCCGGGACTTTGTTCCGTGTCCCACCAAGTTCCCCAGTGCACGCTGCCCTCTCCAGGGCTCTGTTGCTACCTGGAGGGACTGCTGGTGTCAGTCTCGAGTTTTATCACTCTGCCGTGCCCGGGAAAACGCCTGTGCTCACCTCTTTTTTTTTTTTCTGGGTTTCCTCAGATGCTTCTCGTCTTGGTCTCCTGGTCCGGTTTTGTGTTGAGGGGAGGGGAGAGAGGATCTGGTGGTTCTTTCTTCTCCTTGATCAGTCTTTTTAGCTTCTTTCCAAGTTCTACTCACCCGTGAGGGTGTTAGATTTACGTAGCGTTTCTGAATCTTCTCTGGGTTTGGCTGATGTCTCTTTATAGGCAGCTTTTCTTTTGGGAGAGTTGATACTAGCGTCCCTTCACCGCCATGTTGATAACGTCACCTGTCATTTTCTTTTTTGTCAATACATTTTGAAGCCTTCGAAATTAAATGGACTCTCAGAATTAAAACACATTACATAAATGTGTTCAGTAGAAACTAAAACCTACAGAGGAAGTGAAAAAGAACCAAAGAAACATTTATAATGCAATCTTTTCTAAACTGGTAACTGAACAACTGCTGCTTAGAAATTAGGAAGTGACATTGTTTAATGTCAACAAGAGTGATGCCAGATACCATTTCACAGAATCCAGGAAGAATTAATTTACCATGAAAACCTTTCCCTATTCCAGAGGTAGCTTGTATTTCCATCCCAGTCAGGAAACCTATATGATCCAAATTCTTTGTAAAATGTAAGCAAGGTCACATACTTATCTTTATTTCGCTAAAAACTTGAGTACTTATTGTGTATCAGATACTAAACTAGATGAGGGAGAAGCCCTTGATTTGAAATGTGTTGGTTATACACTGAAGGGAAAAGACAGAGAGACTTTCAAAGTACTACCTTTCCATGGATATTTCATCACCATTGTCAAAGGACAAGCTATGGTTACAGATGCAACAAGAAAAGGAGAAGGGCTGCCAGTTAAATTGTGACAAACTAAGATTTGTTAAGCACACTGTATTATCAGAGAAAATCTCCCTGTTCAATGTGGAAAAAAAAAAGTGAATTATCTGCACATCCTTTTCATAGGGGTGATGTGAGTGCCAAATACCTCAAATAGTTCCCAAGTCCAGCTTTTACTTTAATATGTCCCAAGGCTTAAGGAGCTATGTACAATTTGAATAAGTACATCTAACAAACAAAACTAAATAGATAATCAAAGACCCACACTCAGAGTTTGGGAAAAGATAAATTGAACATTAAACTCTACTTAGGATGTGAGAGAGCTTTTGATTTTTGAAAAGCATTGTGAAGGCCCGGGAGGTTAATGTACTATTTGTATTATTCTCAAAAATTTTTGACAAAAATAAACCTTTTTTATATTCTATAGGACACATTATGGTATTAGAACTGACTGGAAAATATTAAGGCATTCAGAATTTAATTACTAACTTCATATAACTTGCTTCTGTAACTTTTAGATTGCTAAGAAATATAACAAAGTTGAAATGTAAGTGAAATGCATACTCTCTTCCTTAGTCATGTGCCTATACCAAATTTCCTTCAACTCTTCTACCATACTGATATAGATTGGGCAATAAGGAAACTTCTTTTTTCATTGAGGAACACTTATTAATATTCTCCAAGCTTGTGTCCCATTTCCATTAGAATGACCATACTCCCTCTTGCTTTGCCTCTATTATTTCTCTCTACAGAAAGAAGTGTATTTTCTCTGATCTTCACTTCTTGTAGGTGGAGTTGTGTTTTCAGGCCTGGATTGAGTGTGTGTTGGGGGAGTGCTAACAAGTCCATTTGACCACACACTTAATACTACAGTCTAGCTTTTATCTAAATAAAATCACCAATTTTGTGCTGATTTTATTTCTATCTTGGATCTAAACTTTGGCAGTGAAGAAAAAAGTTCTATTAATTAACTCCCTGAAGTCTTAGAATTTTTTTTTTCTCACCGTACTTTAAAAATGCATGTGAGAATCAGACATAGGAGTTAACTCTTTGATTATGTATACTCTACATGTCACCCTGGCACCTCATGGACTCAAACAGGCATCTTAATAAGGTACACTATTCAAAGGGTAAGAGTAAGATAAGAGAAACTATAGAGGTCCATGAAATCCCCCACAAAGACTCCAAGAAAGCCTCACCCTGTATAAATTTCCCAGAATTATCCATACAGTGATACTGGGTACTCCTAACCTTACCCATGGCAGGTCCACAGAAATTGTTGAATTTAACATCCTCTAGTTTTTTCTAGGTCCTTGATACTCGATGTCACTCAAACCAGTTCCTCCTAGAGAAAATTGAAATGAGAAGGAATAGGGTGGCTGTGTAACCAATATTATCCTCTACATACCTCCTGGGAAGCCAACACTTTAAGAAGAATAAGGGTGCACTCTCCTATTTTTCCATTTCTTTCCCAAAGTGGGCATGGTTATTGGTCTAGAAGAATTCTAAAAACCTAAGAAATAAAAATGCCCTTCTTGTAAACATAAGGAGATCCTTAGGGAGAGTCACCTCTTTTCTTTCTCTCGCGAAGATTCTAATTCTTGCCTTCCAATCCTGTGTGTAAAGTCTATGAAGGAAGAATAGTAGTTTAAAAACACTTCAGCTTTTTCCTAATCTATATAAAAGTCTAAAGTCATTTCCCCTCCATTATTTCCTTTTCCTTTTCCTTTGAGGGGAAGAATTCTGGCAAATTCCAGGTTGAGAAACTTCAGTGTCTCAAAACCTGATTGTAAATCCATTGCAGTGCTAAATAGGAACCTAAGTCTCTAGAAGTCACTCGATTTTGACTGAGTCTTCCTGATGTCATGCTGTACTTTGAAGAAAACTTTGTATCCAGTTATCGAAGTACTGGAAAATTACTAAGAGGAAACATTAGCAGTTGACATTTACTTTTGGGGATTTTGCCCAGGTTCTAGGGAAATGAACGAGGCCTGTGAGAAAACATTAATAGGTAATGTTAGCACATTATAGAAACATAACTATGCATTACTTCCTCAAACTCTACAACAGATTTTAAAAGATAGAGATTTTAAACGATAAAGGTCACTGCAGCATGAAGTAGACTAAGGAACCAGAGTGAGCTGAGTAATTTTCCTCTCACAAGGGAAAAGTGGGCCATTATTGTCAATCAGCTGTGTTTCTCTGTCCATGTTTGGCTTTCTACTTCCTCTCCTTTCACTATATGGCACCTAGAAGGGAATTGGAGTGTCTGGGGCAGATGTTTCTTTGGTAATGTAACAGTCTATATAATTTCCTCTAGGGGCAGGTTCTCACTGAAACTCAGGATAGGCTGTTTTGACAGCAATTTCTGAGCCATTGATCATGTCCTTAAATCTGTCCTGCTTCTATGAGATAACTTTTGAGGATGATGGAATAAAAGTATACTTTCTCCTACACAGTACCACTTGTTCAGCTCAAAAAAGATATATACTGTACGTAAAATATAGAGCACCTTTTTTTCCCTGTTGAATATTTATTTGCATGCTCTGTATTTGAGAAGTATAGAATCAAGTCTGATAAACACAGAGTGTACATTCAAGTATTTCATACAAGCAATACCATACAAATACTCAGATTAATGAAGTAAGAGATTCTGTTAGGATAATTTTAATTTTACAGGAATGGTTTTCTTTATTTACAACATTGGTTTGCTTAGAATAAAGACGCTATATAATCATCAGTGTAGGCAAATTTTATTTTTTCTTTTAGAGTTTACATGGATTGTTGGTCTTATTCTGGAGAACCTGGATTAAAAGTTAAACTGCCTTCATGTAAAGGGATTTTTAAAATAAAAAAAAAAAACAAAACTCTTCCATTACTCACTTGTATGGCCCCAAGTACAAATGTTTGAACACCTGTTGAAGAATTCTACTCAGATGGCACAATTCAGTATGACTAGCAAGGGAATATAGAACATAAATTTTACAAAGTGGTTTACACCCAGGAAAACATTTTTTTTTTCCTATGAAAGTCTTCAAAGCAGACTTGAGGGGAGATGTTATTGGATATCAGTCTATTATCTTTTGAAGAATGTGACATAAGATTAACTTTTATTTCTGTCTTTTACTGTTTAAAAAAGTCATTCCTTTTCCCTGCTCCTCTTTACAGTTTATTGTTTTGTCAACCTAGAGTATGTTACTTATGTTGTTCAACTTACAAAACTGGCCACTTGATGACATGAAATATAAATCACAGTATGAAATAGCGTTTTCTCAGACAGAGAAAAAAAGGAGACAATAGATTCCTTTATTTCATTTTATTGCAGGATGGTGAAAATTAAATATAATAAAGACTCTAGCTTTAAGTAGATATGATCAAATACAGAGTGCATTGGTAAGTCAAAGGATAAAATTGATGAAAAGCACATTTTGTTACTAGTGGATTTTCTTTCCTAAATGCTAATGCACTTAAAACATATAAATTGTGTAAATACATCCATATGTAATACTTATCTAATTTAGGAGTATTTTTAAATTGTGGTGGCTGAGTGGGTATGAACAACATTTCCTGTGGCAATTATTAATATCCCTCCATTGAGGATGCATGTGTGCACAAAGGTACATTGCATCTCTGGACTTTACGGACAGTGGATAAAATTAATTTAAAAGACAGACAATGAAATACCCTGTATTTCAATAAACGAATTGACCCTGTATTTAAATTAATGAATTGAATGGAAAGTGTCAGGAAATAAACATTACTTCTTCCTTGTCTATTCACCCATATGTATGAATGATCTCAATGTATGGGTATTGAAATTTAGTAAATTAGATCATAGAAAATAAAAGGAATATGCAATAGTAATTGAAGAAGCACATAGCTTTTATTTTCCATTAGAAAAGGGAGGGTCATGTTTATGATTTTATCAATATTAAAAGAAAAGTGGACATTGAAGTCCTCTGTAACTCCAAGATTGAAAACAAAGCTACTATTCATAACTTGGTGAGTTTGAAGCACATAACATTTTAGGGAAAAAAGAAGCCACTGTCATCTAGAGTGCAAACTAATGGTTTCCATTTGGAGACATGATGACTTGATTTACATTTTGCTAGGATTGAATTTACTAAATTACAGTTTTCAATGTTCATATATTAATAAAGACACCTCTTAGGCAATTTGGTGTTCCTAACATGTACTATGACTAACGCTGTTATTGCCTTAAAATTAAACATAAACACTAGGAGATACTCATCTAAATTGACTTAATCATAATTTAATTACTATATACTAAGGCACACCCATTACAAAATTCAGACCCATATTGGTTAAATAATAAATTATAAGTATAGAGTGATCATACAAGATTGGATAGTAAGTTAATTTATTAGTTATTTGAGAAAATATTTTAAGAAAGACTCTTAGGTCAGCTGTAATTAAAAGAAGAAATCTGTTTTTCAAATTTATAATATCAGTTTTCCAGACTCTTATTTTTCTAGTTTGATAATCAGTTAATTCATAACCAATTGCCCTGCTGGCTTTCAGAGTACAAATAGAAACTTACGATAGGAGAACCTATTCGACTCCCATAGGCTCAAAAATCACATATCCAGTTGCACTCTTCCGTGGCATCAAAATAAACATAAATGGAGCAAAATATTTTTACCTCTCAATACTATAAGCAAGGGAAACTTCTGATCGAAAGTTCTCATCCACCTTGGGGCACAATTTCCTCCCCTCTTACCTAACCCTTTCTCAACCTTCCCAGTTGGAACAATCAAGCTGTGGGATAAGAGGTTCTTCTTATCAAGATAGTCAATTATGAACAGTTAAGCAAAAATTATTTTCACTGCGGCGTTTTATTGATGACAATGCTAGCAAACTTATATAGACACTTACAGTGGGGATGGCCAGATGGACAGGACCCTTGAGTGGCCTTTATGAAATCCTTTGGAGCAAAAATTCAAGACCTTAGTAACACAATCTGTGAAGAACTGATTTCTGTCAAGTATCCGAATGAACTTCTGAGTCGATTCTTCCCTAATAACTCATAGGAAGAGCTCAGGCTTGGTGATAGCTTGATTTCACCTTTGGACTGAGCAGAGAACTTAGCTTCATCTTGCTGGACTGTTGACATAGAAAACTATGGACTAATAAATGGGCATTGTTTCAAGTTGCTAGATTTGGGGTACATTTTTCAGCAGTAGAAAAGAAATACAAGGACTCTTAAAGTCGCTACTGTAGTAAATTCAGTCTTCCACAGATTCAAATTACAAAAAGGGTGATATTCTTACATATTTTAACTTTAGAATTTAATGATTTTAAAATATTCATTAAAATATGGTATTCTATGGTAACATACCTTTGAGAGCCATAAAATGACTACATTATGGATTTTATTGGTGAAGGAAAATAAATTAATATGCAATTATAACTTACCAAGTTACTACTCTTACTTATGATCATTAGGATCCATCTTTGCCAATAATCAATAAATGATTTTTGGTGCTCAATAAATGGGTCCACGTGCATAGATAAGAGGTAACCACAAAATGGATAACTTATGGGAAGAATGTTTATGTATATACAATGTTAGTGGGTATATAACAGTGAACAGAAAACAACACTTAAAACAATTTTATTGAAGTACCATTGTTGCTAGTATCTTGTAAGTATAGGTTCTCCCACTCCAGGTGCCTCACTGTGTTGCCCCACTACTGAAGCACCTGGGTTGGTCACAAAAGGTTAGATGTTTAACTTCAGCATGGAGACAATGAGGTGGGTTTCATAGTGTAATGGTTAGCACTGTAGACTCTGAAATGGACACAGTCATAGAACAAATTATGAAACAACTATACCAGGGAAAATTTGACAATGTAGAAAATCTCCGTGGATATTTATTTGTTCATAGTTCTGGAGGCCGGAATTCCAGTATCAAGTTGCCAGCAGGATTGGTTTTCCTCTCCCTGTTTGGCAGGTGGCACCTCTCTTGCTGACTCTTCACCTTCTCTTCCCTCTGTTGGTGTCTCTCTGTGACCTAATCTCTTCTGTGCAGATGGTAAGATAGATAAGAGGTAACTACAAAATGGATAACTTATGGGAAGAATGTTTATGTATATACAATGTTAGTTCCTAACCTAATGAGCTCGTTTTAACTCAGTCGACTCTTTAGGACTTTATCTCCAAATTCAGTCACATCCCGAGGTATGGGGATTATTTATTTAATATATTAATTTGGGGGAAGGGAGACTCAATTCAACCCATAACAGATTTTGATTAAATTACATTACAAGTCCCTTCTGTTTTTATACAAATAGTGCATTAAATCCCACTGTTTTCAAAATAGAGATGGCCTGTGACATTAATAAAATTTTGACTCTATATATGAATATAATAAACTGACATCTGGGGCCTGTATTTCTTAAAGGTTTTCCTTAGATTGGGTCATTTATCTCTTATGCACTTAACAAAGATTCATTCATATGTAAATTATTTCAGTTTTTAGAGAAAGAAAATTTTTCTGAAATATGAATTGAAAGATCATTCCCAGAAAATTATTTTTTTTTATTAACACAGAGGCCTGTGTTAATTGGTGCAACAATGTAAAATTGGAAAGAAAAGTAAACATTAGAGATTAAAAAATTAACTGTAAGGCTCTCAAACTATTATCTTCCTTTTTTCCATGTATATATTTAACATTATTTTTTAGTAATAAAATTTAGTAAATTGAAGTTATTATCTGTGTGAATAGCACCAGTCAGCCCTCAAATGGGGGCATGATTTGAGAAAATTTTTTTTTCTAGTATAAATTATAGTAGGTTACATTTTAATGAAATAGGTTATATTCTTTTAATTTTAAGTTAAACAGGCTTGAATAATTTACTATGATTATAGAAAGTACTTGCCAAAAGCTACTACCCTGAGTAATAGTTTACTATTAAGTATTACTAGTATTACTATTTATTCTAAGCTTACTATTAAACTTAGAGCCCATCTGGGTACTCCAGAATCCATCTCAAGATCCTCAACAAAGTCATTTATTTAATATAAGGTAACATTTAAGATATGAACATCTTGAAACCATTATTCCATCAACCATGTTGGTGGTGTTTTGTATTGCTGTTAGACATGTAAAGCAGTTAAAGAAAGGTTCTCCATGTTTTGTAAATATAATGAGGAACACAAAAGTAGCTTCTGTTATTATATAAAGAACAATTTAGTCTATGGCCAAAATGAAGCACAAATAATTGTTCAGATAATGAAGAAATCACTAGCTTGGGAAAATGCATGAGCAAGACTAGGAAAGGCGCATTGTGAGAAAACAGTTGAAAGAATGGCTTACTAGGGTGGAATGAACTCTTAGAGGATGGAAACATGAAGATGTTCTGTCCTTCCAACTTCTAGGTATGGTAGGTATGGTAGATCAGTGGTGAAAATTTGTATGGAAATGGTAATGAATAAATGCATGAATAAATAAAATGATAATGGATTGTACAGAGTTTGAAAACGAGTCCAGTAAATTGGAATCAATGTGGGAAGAGTTTTTGTGGAGTTTAGAGCCCGAGAAATATATTCGCATAGTACCTTCATTAGTTAAACCCAATTGTTCCAGACTTTTGGGATGGGGATGCCCTTTCTTTTTAATATCCACACTCTTCTGTAGTAAGGCCTAACTGTACATACACATTTTTAGAAGGGCCACCTACTTCTAATTATATTTGGAGAAAAGGAAGCAATCAGTTCACTAGGTACCAAGATTTTTGGCTTTCCCCTGGCACCACTCTGAACATCAGCTTCTAGGTCTATGATGATTTTTCACAAATGACCATCAACTCAAGACGATCACATATGTTTTTATAAAGATTTAGGGGAAGTGATTGAATTATAAAACAAGCAAGATATAACTTCAAAATCAATATATATGCAATTTCATAAAATTTCCTGGGATATGACTCACCATAAAAGTTTTACATGGGTGATTTCCTTTTATAGACCTGGATTAGACCCATCACTTTTCCAGAAATTCTTCTTATATCTATAGCTGTATTCCAGACCTTCATTTCCTTCCTTCGTTTGGTAGCTAACTGAAGATAAAAAATATTTGCCCTTTCTAATTTGCAAAGGAGCACTGTCTTTCTTCCACCCTTATCTATCTGTGGTATACTAAGCTTCTTTTCCTTATTTTATTCAAACAGAAGTTCCATCAACTCATTGAATTATATCATTCTCCTAAATGACATATGTCATTATATTTTCTTTGTTTTTTATTCCTCCCTGTAACATGATGAAAGATTTTTTTGCAAATCTACTTGGAAGTGATATGCAAAATTTTTTGAAATGGCAATGGTTTTTGATTTAGTATAAATGACATAGATGGTTTGGACTTTTGGTTTAAAATACACTTCATACTGTGATTGGAAGAATGCATCCATCTTATTCAGCACAGAATGAGATAACAGGCTTATTAATGAGCATTTAAAGGATTTCCAGAGATACTTTCAATAAGAATCTTATTTCAATAAGTATCTCTCTTTTGGGGTTGGGAAGCTCTGCTGCTAAGTTCTCATAGTTATTCAGGCCTGCGGTAACTAAACGCCAGACAAAGGCGTAAGATGCAGAGTGATGGAAAAGAAAAGAATAAACCAGAGATGGCATTTTGAAGAAGTGGCAGAAGTTTGTGAGAGTGAATTAGAGCAGACAGAGTGGTAGTATCATTGACATGTCAACACATGTTTCAATATAGAAGATATTTGATCTTTGAATTAAGAAAAGGGAGAGATCACTGTAGCTGTAGGGTGCATGATTGTGGAAGGAGTATGATTTGCATAGTGAAGAAAAACTAGGTAAAAATAAAATTAGTGGAGTAGATAAATGAAGACATACTGGAAATAAATATGCATTAGCATGGGAATCAGTATTATTGAGATGACTGGACAGAGATAGTAAGAATATAAATCTAACTGCAGTGATAGATTCATCTTGTAAGTTACAAAATGTTCGGCAGGAAGTAGGGCAAATCAGGCAATTGTTTACCATGGAGTTAGCAGCAGGAGAATTTTTGTAGGCTTTTGAGCCAGAACAACTATCCAATCAATCTCCAGAAATTATGACTAGTCTAGTTAAGATGATGTCCAAAAATAGATGATTGGATCAAGAAGATGTGGTACATATACACAATGGAATACTATTCAGCATTCAAAGAAGATAAACACATGCAATTTGCAGTGACATGGATGGAATTAGAGGGGATCATAGTAAGTGAAATAAGCCAGAAAGAAAGAGAAAAATATCAAATGGTTTCACTTATAACAGGACTATAAGGAAACCAAATAGGAGAGAGACAATCATTGGGGGGGGGGGGGAGGCGGGGGGAGGGAAGGAAAAGCGCACAAAATGGAATAGAAAAGAACACAAGGGACCATGGAGATGTATCACGGGTGAATTGGTGGTGGGCTACCCAAGGGGAATACAAAATGTAAAAGACATAAATAACAATAAAAATATATATTAAAAAAAGTTTCTTATATTTGCAATTTCCATACCATCTCTTTGTCCAGAGCATTCACTGTCATCATCAAATTCTGTGTGCACTATGAAAGATTCTCAATCAGATTCCCCCTAAGCTACACCCAGGAATTTCTCCCTTCTACAGTCTTTGCTGTATACTATGTCAATTAATCATCATAAATCTCTGTTATAATCATGTCTTTGTTAGGGTGAGTCATATTTAGGACTTAAGTTACAACAGTGAACAAGGCCGAAAATCCAATGAAATCAGGCTAAGAACTTGAAACAATGAACACTACCTCAAAAGCATTTGCTACAGGGCCTCCCTGGTGGCGCAGCGGTTAAGCGCTTCACTGTGGAGCTGTTGGCAGCGGCAACGCGAGTTTGACGCCCGGCCGGGGAGAATCCCACATGGCACTGCAGACCTCTCCTGCCTTTCCCGCTGCTCCCCTCAGCAGTGTAGTTCTGATCTGCCTGTTCTGCTACCCGCTCTGTCTCTGGTGAACCCTCTCGCCGCCCCACGCCTCTGGCCTGTACCCCAACTTGTATGTATAAATAAAAAATAAATCTTTAAAAAAAAAAGCATTTGCTATAGGTAAGGTTTATGACTAAGGATTTCTTAAGTGCACTTGATTTTTAATGTCCTGCTCACCAACAATGATGTCTCTTGAAAATTACTGTAGGATTCAGTGTCTGCTCATCTAACATAAAATTTGGATCAACTTAAGAAATGTGAAGGATGAAAAAAACCCATAAACTATAAATATTCACAATAAACAATTTTATTAACAAAAAGTAAAACACAAGATAAAAATTACTAATTGATTAAGACCAGGACTAATTGCTGTTCATTATCTTTGGAAGACAATGTTGTGCAAGACATGAGAAAGGTTTGAAGATTATATATAATGTATACATGTATACATACATGAGTATGATAAATGTATATTCTGTATTTTAGAATAATGTCAAACAGTAATACCAAACTTATACATGGCTGTCCAAAGCCAGGTGCTAAGTATTTTCAGAGTGTGTTCATGGATAGTAACAGGTTTTATGAAAATAATACATGATGAAAGTGACCATGAACTTAGAGTTTCTCTTTTTTCATTTTCCTTTGACAAATGACTCCAGTAAAAGTCATTTTATACCTTTTATAAAAGATTTAAAATGAGCACATTTCCCTTGATAATACAGTATTCTCACAATGGAATAGTTACTGGATTAGAAATTACCTCTGCGCACCATCATTGGTTTTGTTAAGTGAGCTTTCATCCCGCATCTGTAAATGTAAATCTGTTGAAATACATAGGGGTAAATCATGATTATTGTTGCTTTATGAAAATATAGATTTGAATTTATTAAAACATAATAAATTTACTAAGCATGGTTTATAAGTTCTACAACTTTTCAATGAATATTATTTTTTATAGAGTTTTCCTCTGAGGGTTTTAAAATTTTTTTTAAACAAAGCACAAGTAAGTTTTATCCTTGATTTCAAAATGTAGGTTGTTTTATTAGCTGCTAAACCAAGAACACTTAACTACACTACTTTTAAGCAGTTGTGATATTTGTTAGCAAAGAACCATGGTTGAGATTTGACTCAGCTTAGATATGTTCACTAATGATTTTTGAATCAGCTAGCCCTCCCTAATTTTTATTCCTCTGCATTAAAAAGCTTACAGTATTGCTAATTTTTCACTAATGATGTAATAAAATGTAATGAGTTGTACAGGTTACAGATTATTATCTGAATGACCTTTAATCTTATATTTTTCTGTATACTCCACTCATATTCCTTAATTGCATGGAGATTTTTTTTTGTTTTGCTATCTTTTAATAGCATAGTAAATTGTACTCTCTGCTATTCAAATTTGGTAGTAAATTTTTATCAACATGTAAGCAGTTTTTTATTTGTTTGTTTTAGCTATATACCGCACAGGTATTAGGGAGAAATAAAATGATCTCTCAATCAATGTATTATGATTATTCAGTAAAAAACAAAATCCAACATTAATTAAAACAAACTACCTCAAAGTAAGCATATATTTTTGCCCTTCCAATTCATTTCATATTATCTATTTTTTTATTTCTACTTTATTTCCTTTATAAAACTTATTTTATTTTAAAATTGTTGGTTTATTGCCTGTATTCTTCACTAAAATGTATTATTTATGAGCAAAGGCAATGTCTTTGTTTAGTGCTACATTGCATAGAACAACACTTGTCAAGTCATAGAATTGGCATCTTCTGCCATAGAATGCTAGATTTTAAAACTGTTTAATCATAACATCTGTTTCCTTCAAGTATTATGGCAATATTTTATTGATAATTAGTAGTAAACTTTTTATTGATAAAATATGAATATAGTCAGGCAAATTTTTATTTAACCATGAGGTATCATGTGCCCAGATTCTACTAATTTCTAAGTCGAATGGGGGCTTAGTCATTTAAATTAAAGAATAAATAATTCCCCCAAATTGCAAAAACGATGTAAGTTACCGCTTAAGTTACAGATCTTCCTTCAAGAAAATACTCTGAGAAATAGGTAAGATAAAGGCACAGCTAGTTATAAATCAAAATATATTGGAAAGTGTTAGGAATAAGCAGACCACATGCTCAAATTGAAAAGCTATTCATGTGCCTTCAGGGTGTTAGAAGATAAACTGAGGTACATTAAAAATTTTTTTTTTCATACACACATACACATACACACACACACACACATACACACACACACACACACACACACACACACACACACACACACACACACACACACACACCGAGGTACATTAAAATTTTAAAGAGATTATTGAGTGAATACTGACTCCATTGTAAGTCGGAACCAATTTGACTCCAAGCCAGGCCGGCTCTAGGACGGACCTATTCCTACCACGAACCTAGTCCGGTTTCTAAGTCAGAACCAGTCTGACTCCGGCGAGTAAGCAGACTCAGTATGAGAAAAGAAACGCTGCAGTAAAATCTGAAAGCTCATAAAGTAAAAGCTGTGGGACTAAGATCACAAATGAATTTACCCAAGACCTCAAGGAATTCACAAGGTACCTATATTGGGTTGCTGCTTATGCCTTGAGGCCTGGGGGCGTCTCCTTTGGTTTGCATTTCTGATAACAAAACTGTTAAAGATAAACTGAGGCATGTTAACATTTTTTAGAGTTTATTTGAACAAAACTTGATTCGAATCAGGTGGCAATCATACCTAGTTGATGAAAGGAACTCTGAGGAGCTGTATAAATTAAAAACTTACAGCCACAGAGCAGGAACAAGAACGTTTAGCCAAGTAAAACAAAACAGCAGGTTGTTTGTCACAAAGTTATTTTCCTTGAGGGACTGGCAAGGGTCTGACAGAAAGATAACGTAACTAGTGCTGATCAGGTGATTCCCTGTATCTGGTTTATGTTATCATTTCTGAGAGAACATAATTCTAATTAAGTCATGGTTTGATGATGTGGGATTTAGCTGAGCCATTCCACTTTAGGCTGGTCTTATTTTTAGCAAGGGAAAGGTACTTTAAGAAAGTACCGAATGATTTTAGGATGTGATGTGTGATAGAAATAATCTAGTAAAATTGAGGAAGTGCAAGAGTTAATGGAAGCTGCTGCAGGTATTAGAGATGTGAGTTTTTTTGGAGTAGGTTAGAATAAGGTTTTGTCGTTATTGTAACAAATCTTCCATTCCAGACTGAGAGATTGTACTTACTTTAGGAAGCAAAGAATCACTGAATGTTTCTAATCATGTGAGTGAAATTGTTAAGAACTCAGCTTTAGAATGATTAGGATAGCTGTGATTAGCCAGTTTTGAAAGAACTGAAATGTTATCTAAGGTAGGAGAGTAGATAGTTGGTGGTTAAAATTGGTCAGGTGAGGGATGATATATTGCTAAAATTGAATGATATACTAGGAATTGAAAGGCATATTTAAGCAGATATAATGTTAGGAGTCACCAAGTGTTCAATATAGTTAAGGCCTTAAACTATTAATGAACTATGAGCCCTGCGCTGATTTTGATCAATTTACCAGTTCTAAAGAGAAGCCTTTAGTGAAATTGTCTTTCACTCATTTTATCCCTCTTTTGTAAAGCCCTAAATAAAAATTAGTGGCATATAGAGACTTGTTTTTGTACCAACTGTTACTCCTGTAAGACCCAAAGTAAAATTTTTATCAGTATTCTCATTTTGTTGCTTACGCGTGTTAGAGTGTGAGGGTCGGGGGGAGGGGGGAAGCCTCAGCAAATGGTGTGTTTCCCAATTCCATTGTATTTTGCAAGAACAAATTTGCATGACTGATTAGGAATTGGAAATGTATGTGGTGACGTTAATTGAATGATGTGAAATGAATGTGGCAGTCCCTTAAACCTCTAATTTTTAATCCATCAATTTTTAAAGAATCTTATTTCTAAGGTATACCTCAAGTGCAGTATTCCTAAACGGAATTATTTAAGTGGAATGACCATCTTCTTTTACTGAATAACCTAGTGAGGAGCAACATTAAGTTTCTAATGCTACTTTGTTACCACTTGGTGTAAAGCTTGACACCTATTGAATTAGTCTTATATCACCTAATTCACTGCAGGATTTGTGTCTTTTTTCTATTATAGTCATTACAAATAATAATTCTAGCCTGGACTTCTTTTGTGGTAATAATATTCATCGCGATAATATCTATTTAGAATAATATTTAGAAGCTCATAGTACTCCCAACCTATTTGTGGATGCTTTTGGTTATTGCTGTTTTCCTCCATTCTTTCTTTCTTTTTGAGTAGAAACATTATCAGGGACTGCATCGGAAAGTTTGAAGCCTAAGTGGCAATGTATACATTGCAACAAGAAATCAGGCAGGACAATCATATGTCTCTTATTTGATATGGTACAGTGCTGTTAACACCAGTAGTCCTCAGGTAATTATCAGTTACTCTTCCTTTCAATTTCAAAAGTGTCTTGATTTGGACTACAAATTATGTTAGCTATAAAGCAAAGGTTAAACATAGATTATCAGCTAAAACCTGCATTTTCACAGTTGAATGAAGAGACTGGGGCAGGGAAAAGTAGAACAAATGAAGAAAAATGGCAAATAGGTAAACAGGATTGAATTTATTTACCTGAAGATACAATAAATCTGTAGCCATAAGGTTACTAGATTTGTATTGGCACACACTAAGTATTTTTAGGTGCACTTTCATTTAACTAACCTTAGATCACCAAAGGCTAGCGCAGGATTCCTCACTGGAAATCTGACTAAATGCTAAGTGTAGAAGATGGTGTTGATAGTTCAGTCATTAAGTTCATTGTCTGTATACTAACATTAATTTGTAAAGCCAGAACAAGAATATGTTGATGCAGTGGCAGAGAAAGAAATAGAATATGAAGTGTTAATTTGAACTTTTTTCTGTTAAATTACACTTAAGGCTGTCAATATAAAGTTAGGTAAGGGGTGTGAAGGAAACAGTGGTATCCAAACCAAACACAGAGTAGTTGGAGTACTAAGTGCTCTAAAAATGGACTATATTCCACTTTAGAAATGAAATTATCAATATTTTATATAACACAATAATCTGGAAACAAATGAAAATATTACCATAAAAAGCCATTTGTTTGAGGATAAAAATTATACAAATTTTAAAAGCGATGTTAAAAATTTCTTTATAACTTTCAGTTCATATATTTTATCTATGTCAAATGAATATGCAAGATATAAGATTTTAATTAAGGTGTCTATGTCATTTTTATTCCTTTTCAAGATAATATCAGATATTTTCCATGTCTGTATAAAGTCTTCCATCTCGTAGCAACTTATTTGGTTTGAGGTAACAAAGAATTTATTTACCTAGTACTGCAAAATTAATTTCTCTTTGTGTGCTATCTAAATGCCACTGCAATCTGATTCTTTAATATACACATTTTTGCTTCTAAGTTATTGCCTTAATAGAAATTCTCTTAATTGAAGTACCTATATTAAAACATACAAAGAATATGTATCCTTTAAAACTTTGGCTAAATACCTTTACATAATTTATAATGCCACTTGCAGCATAAAAGCTTATAGTTATAGTATTATAACTGTACTGTAACTCCACAAGAATTTTTTTAAGATGATAATTTAGTTGATTTAAATGATACTTAAACTTTTCAGTACCTTGTGATTATTTTATTTCTAAGAAGCAAAATAATTTTCCTAATGTTTGTTTAATGTTTTGGTAGTGCAACCCCAATATTTGTATAGAGTATAGAAATGAAATTGGTAAAAGATACATCATTCTTCATGAAAAGCTAATTCCAAATCGAATGTTATTTATTCACCATTATTTAGCTGGGTATAATAGCAGATGTAGCTAGGATTATTTTGTATTTATCCTGTATCAAATTCGTGAAACTCATTGGTAGTCAATGACAAATATAACAGAGCACTGACTGAACCATTACTATATTAAAGGAGTATTTATTTATTTATTTTTTTAGATTTATTTATTTATACATACAAGCTGGGGTACAGGCCAGAGGCTTGGGGCTGTGAGAGGGTTCACCAGAGACAGAGTGGGGAGCAGAACAGGCAGATCAGAAATACACTGCTGAGGGGAGCAGCGGGCGAGGCAGGAGAGGTCTGCCGCACCATGTGGTATCCTCCCCGGCTGGGCATCGAACTCACATTGTGCGCTGCCAACAGCTCCACAGCGCAGCGCTCAACCGCTGCGCCACCAGGGAGGCCCTAAAGGAGTATTTATGTATGCTCATTCTCTGAATCCTGACTTAGCTTTATGAAGGTGGAAACTGCAAAATGTAGATGTTCACTAGGTGATGTAATTTTGTTAGCTTGATTTATGAAATATTCTGTTTATGCTTATTGTTAGAGATATAGTGCTTGGTAATAAAAATTAGTTCTCCTTATTCAAATTATTGATCTAATAGATCATTTTTTTCATTTACCTTACATTTTGGGGGTCACATTCATATAATCCCGAGCATGGGCGGGTGCTTCTCAGGACCTGTGAAACTCTGGAATCAAGCTGCCCACTTAACCTCCACTCGGCCAACACTGTTCTCTCAGTGTCTGAGAGAGCTGTTTCCTCAGCCCTGTGTGTGGTCCCCAGCTGCAGTAAGCCAGGAGCAGAGGGAGAACCCAGAAGTGGGCTGGAGAGTGACAGGTGCTTGTTGGGACTGCCATGCGGTGGTAGCTGCATGCTGTGTTGTCGGGCCCTGTTCTCTTTGTGACATGCACGCTGCCTCGCTGCAGTAAACAGGGAGCCGCTGGAAGATCTGGGAGACTGAGCAGGAGAGGGGTGGGCACCCATACCCATGCTCTAATACTGTTTGTGATAGATTGTGTCTCAGGCTTTTCTATCCTTTCCAGTGGTCACTGTCTCTCCTCTTCCCAGATGTCTCTCCTCCATCCCAATTGTAAAGTCCTCAGCTCTTTTCCAAATGTGGTTGCTCCCTCAGAGATGCTGATCTGCTGTGTCAGTGGAGGATCAGACAACTCCAGGATCCTCCTAGTCTGCCATCTTGCCTCTTCATTTATTTTTTGAAGTTGCTTCTCAGAGACTTCCATGTTCTTTCCTCACCAAACACCTTCCGTCCTCGTTTTTTGAAATAACTCTCTTAATTGCATTTGAACGAGGGATCCTGAATTTGCATTTTGCACTGCACCCTGCAAATTATGTAACTGGTTCTGCCTGTTCCCTTACAATTTCGTCTTTACAGAGCAGCCAGAGTAATTTTTTAAGCTATGTCAAATCACACATTCTTCTACAGAGTCATCTAGTATCTGCCTGCCCCTTTGTCCCCCAGACTTTTAGAATAAAATCCATACCCCTGACTTCTGACTTAACACTTCTTGTGCTGGCTATTTTCTGTGCCACCGCATGAATGGTATAAGCATTCAATAAAACACACACAGCTCCTGAACTACTGGATATATTTTAATGAAATTTTAAATGCATAGAGATGAAAGCTTCTAGACTGAGTACGATCAAAGAAATATCTCCTAATAGTTCCAAATAAATCCACCGTGGCATGATAAACTGGAGACTAGATGAACACGTGAATATGTGAGCGGAGCAAGAAGTGTTAAAGACCCTACATTATTTGGTTCCCACCTAACTAGCACACCTGTTCTTCATCTCATTCCTGCCATATTCACCTTCATTACGCTCTTCTCACCACCTGAACTCCTTCTCTAGGTCTCTTTATTTTCTGAACTTCAACCCACAAAAGCTTTACTGCAGCTTTCAAACCTGACTTCAAAAATTACTCAGGAATTATCTTCCATATTACCTCATTAATGAGGCATACAGTAAAAAGCACCTGTTAGTAACTATCTTTTGTATTTCCTTTTTTTATGTATATTTATTAGTTATTTTGTTTACAAGTTTTTTTTATATTTTTCAGGCAGCCCACCTTACTCCCATCCCATCTAGTGTCATCTCTAGCAAGGCAGGGATGTCATTTACATCATTTACTGGTTTGCAGTTGTAGCCCCACACCAAGACCATGCATGGAATGTGATTAATTGCCCAGAATCATTTCTTGGAACAAGTAGAGATTCAGGAAAAGAATTTTACTCTGTTCAGAGCCCAAGGTGTTTGTGAATATTTGCCCCAATTAAAGTGTAATAATGTTGTTCATTAGGTTCAAAAGGTTAAGAGAAAAACTAGAAAATAGAATATAGATACTGTACTATCTAATGTAGAAACAGTGTTTATCAACAGAGAAAGAAATTGCAATTCTGATGTCATTCGTGTATCCAAGATTATCAGAGAAGTTCTATTTATTTTGCTGCAACACGGTTATTTTTTTTCTCTTTGTTACTGTATGTGAACATCTGGGAGCAAGATAAACCATATATAGTATACAAATGTTTATGCTTTAGGTATTTCTCACGATGAGTAATCTATTGTTACTTTTATGTACATACTTGTGCAATGGCAAAATGTGGTTCAGAATATAGTGATGTTCCAAGAATATGTCACTAATAACACAGTTTTTCATGTCATCAGCACATTTTTTCTTGAACTGGTCACACCTCAAAAAGGGTGGATATCAGAATGTGTTCAAACACTCTACTCTTGGTGTTTTCTGTAACAACACATTGAACCAGTGTTTTCCATTTGGTGTGTCACAGAACTCAAATTGACTGCCTGGACAGGTATATCTGCTAAGGGTAAACACCAGTCTCTCTGCCCTCCTCTCCTAAAGTTTGTAATTAATTTTCAGAACTAAGATAGAAAGAAGAAAAGCTATACTGTGCATTTTATTTATATTCAGTCTTACAACAGACTTCAGGGTCATTTCTCCATATTCACTGTATTCAATGCAGTATGTGAAAGACTTAACATATAAGTCATTATATGAAATTCCACAAATCTATAAAAGATTTAATATTACTTTCTTTTCCTTTCGTAAGGAAGATGAGGCTCAAAACATAAAGAATTTTCTGAGTTATATAACTTGTTTGTAGAAAAACATAGATTTTAATTGAAATCTAACTGTAATACTGAGTTCTTCTATGATCTAGTGACTCCCAGGAAGAAGTTTCAAAAATTTTAAAATTTAGATTCCAGTGAGGATTAATTTGTTTTATCAGCTTTCCTCAAACTATTTTATAATGATCCTCAATACTGACTTTCCTATTATGAACAATTGCTGAGTCAATGTCTTTCTTAATATTACCTGTTTCTATAACATTATCAATCAGATATATCAGCATCTCCCTTTTCAAGCCAAGTGCACCATTGGTCGTGTCTATCTTAGCTATGATGCTTAGCCTTGACCTTTATCATGAATTCATCTCTTCTTAGAGTAGCATGAAAAGCTACTTTCCCTCTGTACTAGCTTTTTAGGGCTGCTGAAGCAAACTAGTACAAGCCGAATGACTTAAATGAACTTTATTCTCTCATAGGTAAGGAGGTCAGAAATTGTTGATAGAGCTGTTTCTTCTTGTGAGGCTCTTTAGAAGAGCCTCTTCTTGGTGGTCGTCCCAATTTCTACATATTCCCAGACTTGCACGTGCATCACTTCATTCTTTACCTTTGTTTTCATATGACATTCTCTTCTCAATAGCTTATGAGGTTATCAATTATTGGTTTTACCTGCAAAAACACTTTTTCCAAATAAGGTCACCTAATGAACTTCTTGGATATGAATTTTTGAAGAACACTGTTTAACCCATTTCACTCCTTAATAGCCTAGAAGCTCTCATGAAAGAAATCGATTTTTCCCATTCTTTTGATCAATGGGGCAAGGTGAAGTGGTCAAATATCTCTTTGATTCAAATTATTGTTTCTAGAGCATCATTATTTTGTTATATTAATGCAATGACTTCTCTTTTGATAATTCTGTCTGGCACTTCTGACACTCTCTCTTCTTGTTGCCATTAACCAATATCCAAGATATTTTCCTGTCTTCAAAAATTACTTGATATCTTGCCCATAATCGTTCTTTGAACATCATTTACTGGTCATTAACAGGATGGCCACATAGGTATTGATAAACCCTTTGACTTTAAAATTGATCCATGTTCCCAAACCACAGATCTCCATTTCCTCTGTCTCAATGACTTTATTTATAAGCTCTACTTCATACCTTAATTGGGGCTTCTGCTAGGATCTTAAACTCAAATGTCTGATAAAATCTTCAATCCGGTTGTCTTTCATGTCTCTTTACCCCTGTATCATGGTTTTTATCCATAATATGGCCTCTAGTACCTCATTTTCCCCTAGTACTCTGTCTTTTTACTTACTTATTTTTCTTTTTTAACCTCTTGATCTTACAGCATCTATGATCAGAAACTTGAGAAAACTTGTTGTTCCAATATAAGAGTTTGGTTTAAGCGTTTAGATTATTAAAGATACTATAAGGGTATAAAGATCAAATCATGTGAAATAAACAAAAGGTCAAATTTAATTTAATGCCAATTCATTATTTTTCCCCTCTCTAGTTCTTAGACTCTGCAGATAGGAAAGGAGTCAAATTGTTTTACACAGCTTCTTTACTTACAAAATAATTTCTACTTCTAAGAAGTAGAAAAACATTTTTTTCTAGGAATAAAAATGGTGACCTTAAAAAAATAGTAGCACCAAGTGGTATCATATATTAAGCTTTAAGATATAAGATATGTATGTGTATATAACACACTTATAAGATCGTTACTAGCAAAATTCATGAGTTTTATATGTTCTTCATGATTTTGCAAACATCTGTTAATATTTTGATCCTGACAATTCAACACATCTTTGTTACTATGATTTTCTGAATAATATAATATGTATTAAATCCAATTAAAAATCTTAATGTTTAAGTGGATTTTCAATCTCATTTAACTTATATGTGTTTCTATAGGTTTGCACAATGAACTGTCTTTTCATTTTATAAAGTCACAATAATGCAGTATATATTAAAGTGTATCTATATTGACAGCAGCAATAATACTATGTAACAAAAATAATAACACAAAATGACAATAAATAATATATTAATACATCTTTTAGACATGCAGTAGTAAGATTTTTATGTATCATTAAATCTGCACAAAAAACCAACTCTAGAATGGATAGTAATTCTCTAATTCTTTAAATGAGAAAATAGGTAGAAGGAAGTTGATTGTTTAAGGTCATTAGTAATTTAGGATTTGAGAACTGAACCCTGGTTCCCCTGACTACAAAGCTTTGGCTTTTAATCATGATACCTATGACAACCTAAACTTGTACTGATTTTTAATTTATAAAGACCATGTTAAAATAAGCTTCATGTCATTCCTCTTTCAGCAAGTCATGTCAATATGAAGGTGTCATCTTTGGATCAACTCCAAGATAAGGAGAACTCTTACTTTCTTAAAGCAACCTGCACTAGAAAGCATTTTTACATTATGTTCTTGTGAAGTTTTGGTTTTTGCTACATACATGCACAAAAATCAAACTCATATTCCTTTAGCCTTATCAGACTATCGAGATAATAAAGTTCTGTAATTATCTTATTCCCATTTTCTCCTTTTTTTAAAGACTGTTGTAATATTGTAAATTGCAACCATCCCCAAGCTGATGCTTGGAAGTTTGATTCCTATTACTCTGAAGGGTATAGGCGTAACCATTACCTTTTTTTAAATTTAATTTATATCCTTTACATTATTGTGCATACCCCTTTTTTATTTTTTATTTTATTTATTTATTTATTTATTTTAATATATATTTTTATTGTTATTTATGTCTTTTACATTTTGTATTCCCCTTGGGTAGCCCACCACCAATTCACCTGTGATCCATCTCCATGGTCCCTTGTGTTCTTTTCTATTCCATTTTGTGCCCTCCCACCCGGCCTCCCTATAGTCCTGTTATAAGTGAAACCATTCGATATTTTTCTTTTTTTAAATTTAATTTATATCCTTTACATTATTGTGTATCCCCCATAGGTTACCCACCCCTGACTGATTCACCCATGAACCATCACCATAGTCCCTTGTGCTCTTTTCTCCCCTGTTTTGACCCCTCTTCTTCCCTCTCCCCTATAGAATGTCTCTTATTTGTGGTTGCCTGCTAGTTTTTTACTTTTGTTCATGTTTTCTTAAGTGAGGTTCACAGGAATTTGATCACATACTACTTCAAAGGGAGAGAAAAACATGACAGCTGTGAAATTTACCTTGATTCAAGAAGAATTTTTCTATCAAACCTGTGTTATTTTAAAAAGTTATTTAATCTCTCTAAAATAATCATTTTGCTAAATTCCAGAATCCAGTCATATAATCTAAACAGAAATTTTGTGTAATTAGCAATAACAGAGGTAAGTCATCCAGAATCCTTTGAATGTACTATAGAATGTTTCCCTCTCCTAACCTTTATTTTAGCAACAACACTGGAGTGAGCAGTTTTTCATTAAAACGTATTCCCCATTCATTTGCAAACTACCTACTATTGTATTTTTCTTCAGCCTCAAATTTGGCACAAAATAAAAGTTAGGAAGAAATAAATTTGTGCAAACCAGGAAAAAACAATTATCTGGTACCTACTAATGTACTTTAGAAAATACACATCTGTGTATTGTTTCATTAATTCCAGGAATTTATTGACCCATTAAATTCCTTTCCTCCGAGCAAAACCTGAAGAAGGGGGCTCAGTTAGTTGAGTAGAAATTTAATTATTTCAGAAAGTGGACCTTGTAAAGTTAATGTTTATTTGCTTAGGATTTTTAGCTTAAGAAAAAAGGCTTAGGAATAAATGTGGTTAAAGGAGACAATAATAATTTGCAGATTCTGAGACATTAGGACTTTTGCCATATTCCTGGGAACAAGATTTGTTTTGAAAATGTGTGTAGTTTCTGGGGCCTCCCTGGTGGCGCAGGGGTTAAAGTCTCAGCACTGTCAGGCTATCACCAGCCACTATGGCATGAGTTCAATCCCTGGCCAGTGAGCTAACCCACATGGAGCAGCAGACCTCTTCTGTCTCGCCCTCTGCTCCCCTCAGCAGTGTATTTCATTAGCTCTGCCTGTTCTGCTTCCCGCTCTATTTCTGATGAATCCCCTCACCCCTACACCTCTGGCTTACAGAACCGTTCTTGAATGCATAAGTGAATACAAATAAATCTTAAAAAAAAAAAAAAGCAAATGTGTGTAGTTTCCTGCCTAAAACTTGTCAATGCCAAGAAAAATTAGGCATAAAAATTCATATTTCCCTTTAGCTACCTAAAATTTTGTGTTAAAAAACCCTTTTTTTACAATCATCATTTCTTTGTATTCACTTTATAAATTATATTTTTTCTCTCAAATTAATAAAGTTACTTTCTCCAGGATTATCTCAAATATTTTGTTTGGATTTTGTACTTGATAAAAAATATTAAGAAAAAATTCTTTTTTGCAGCAACTGGAAATTTTAATCATTTTTGTCAGACCTTTTTTTTGAAATTTATGACACTATATGCAACTTTTAAAAAAGATTTTTAGTAAAATATTTCTTTTATGAGAAACAACTTTTAAGTATAATTTAACACCCACTTACCTCTCAAAAAAGAATCAAAAGCATTTATTACCACCATTAAACTGTTCATCTTCGAATATGACTAATTAGTTTAACATTAAGCTTCAGGTTTTTCTTTAAATGACTCTGGGAAAGACCTTACTTGTGCATTTTCCATTCACGTGAACTGAGAAAATAGAACGATGTTATACCAGCATCAGGTATAATAAAATCATTTTGTTGATAATTTGACTTCACTGCTGATAAGGAAGAGGAAGTATTTTCTTTTTTCTTGTTTATTATTTTTATTTTGTTGTCATCAGGATTATGTTTTTAAAAATAATTTCTTAAAAAGGTACAAGCCTTTTATTGCTTAGCTTTTCTGAAAGATAATTTAATTGTGGGCTTGGACTCTGAGAAATTGTCATATGCTAAGAACTAAGTTTTTCAGTGAAGAGTGAAACTAGGGGGCCATTAACATCTTTATTTCTATGAGGGACCAAAGGGGCTTTTCCATAGAGGAGCTCTCATTAAGAGTTAGGAATATGTTCCCAGAGTACCTTATCTACTGACAAGTTGTAATCTGTGCTTATTGATTTCTTCTCCTGTTCTTTTAATACAGTATGTGTTCAGAATATTTTTGAGATTAAGGGATGTTCTATACTTTTATAAATTGCAATCCTAGACCTGATAGCTACTCTGCTTTCAGGATAATATTTTATGTATTCCTTCATACAGCTCTTTCTGTCCTGGTCATGGGATCATATCTCCTAAATAATAAATAAGTCTATAAAATAGATGAAATAGAAGATGCTGCTTGAAAAGATAGACGCAAGCTTAGTAGGCAAGCTCAGCTTACTCCTAGTGCCCGCCAGGTCCCTTGTTGCATCCCTGGTCTCACCTCCAAAGAAACTAGGTGGGCTGAGCGGGATAGTGTGAAAACCACTGAGCACATTCTTTTGCCCTTTTATTTTCTTGTCTTCTTGAAGTTTACTTCAGATATACACATGAATACAAAAACACAAATTTCAAAGGGAAATTTGCACTTCTATGTTCATTGAATCACTTTACAATAGTAAAGATTTATCTTAGATATTTAACAGTGGACTTGGTCATTATTCTTGCTGCAAGCTTTGAATAAACAAAATCCCTCAGTGGCATGTAAATTGTCACACTTCCTGCACTTATGATTAATATTGTATGAATTGTGTAAGTAGGAACGTATGTGCTCAAACTGGAAGCTCGTAGGGCAGTAGTTAACAGTGTGTGTGTGCAGATAGATATTTTCTGCCTTCAAATGTTTGTGGATATTATTTAACCTCTCTGTACTCACTCTCATTACCTATTTCAATAGAGAAAATAATATTGCCCACTTATGGAGTGACCTAAGTTAAGGAGATGCAAATGAAAAGTTAGGTGTAATTCAGTTAGTACTCTCCTGGCATACCATAAGTGTGCTAAAATATGTGCTGAAAATATTACAAACAACATGGGAGATAGTGTAATGAAGACTGAAGAATGAGATAACTCTTTTGTGGAAAATTTCTGAGAAGCAAATAGTTGGTACTGAAAGTTGATGTACAGTTGTCACACATAGCAATGACTGGCTTGCCATTTACTGTATGTTTATATTCATTTTTTAAAAAGTTTATGCATAAAAGCTGGGGTGTAGGCCAGAGGTGTGGGGTGGTGAGAGGATTCACCAAAGATAGAGTGGGGAGCAGAATAGGCAGACTGACTGAAATACACTGCTGAGGGGAGCAGCAGGCAAGACAGGAGAGGTCTGCTGCACCATGTGGGAATCTCTCTGGTGGGGTATCGAACTTGTGCTGCAGTGGCTCTGGATAGCTTCATAGTGCTGCACTTAACCCATTGCGCCACCAGTGAGTATTCCTTTTTCATTCATGTTTGGCCACTGATGAGTAATAGTTTCACTGTCTTGGGCTAGTGAATAACAGAGAAAGGAAAACAATATTATTAACTCTAAAGATTGAGATTAAACAGAAGCATCTTTAAGTTTCCAGAAATAAGGAAAATAAATTGGATTTTACTCTTCCTTTCATGTGGGGAATTGAGTGCTTAAATTTGAAGTTTCCTTAAAATGAAAATGCTTTGTTTAGTTTACCCTTCTAATAGAATAGAATAAATAGTATGAAATCGTTCACTGTCTAGTAAATCAGTGTTAGATATTTTACTATAACTGGCTTGCCTTTATATTCTCTTTCGCTTGTCTTTACTATGAAAGACTGATTGACAATCTGATGCCTTAAATTTTTGTCTCAGATCCATTGATTCCTGTTTAACAATCATTTCTAATATTTTATTCAGTTGTGAAAAACTTGGTCCCTTCATTTTACTGTCTGTGGAGAGAGAGAGAGGAATAGTTGGCTATTCTTGGTGAATGCACTAAAGCCTTCTACCCATTCTCATACTACCCTCATTCACAGAAACCCATGTGGTGTGGTTCATGACCTGTCCTCCTGTGCCTCTGGGACCTACATGCTTCCTCAGGTCTGTCTCTGTCAAAGTTACCTGCAGTGCCACTGGCTGTACAAAATTCAAGAGCCTCAAAACACCACATAACATGTGCTAAAAGACCAAAGTAAGGATCACTTGGGTCTGTACACCTATTTCATAGTTAGCTCGACAGCTGTCTGGTGGAGCTGTCTCTGATATATTCTCAGTTACCACCCTCTCCCCTACTTCCTTCTGGTCATTCAGCTCTGCTACTGCCTCTAATGGGTGCATCTTAACCAAATATGCTG
The DNA here is from genome assembly GCA_004024925.1 of Scalopus aquaticus. Taxonomy (NCBI): domain Eukaryota; kingdom Metazoa; phylum Chordata; class Mammalia; order Eulipotyphla; family Talpidae; genus Scalopus; species Scalopus aquaticus. The sequence goes on along the minus strand of PVIJ01006494.1, from coordinate 64,210 downwards.
CCACTGTTAATTATTCTGTCTGCACAGACACCTGTTTTCAAAGCAGTCATTAGATTAGCAGATTTGGTATTATATGTAGTTCCCTTATAGCTTAACATTCAAATCCAGACCTTAGTGCTTTTCAACAACTGTACACAATCTTTTTGTTTTCTATTTTGTCCTAGTCCTTAGCTATAAAATAGAGATTTATATTAGGCAAATATTGTTCATATCATTGGCAAGATGTAATATACCACTGATAGCACATAAGCATTTTCAATAGATAAATTCATCGCCAAAAATATTAACTCAAATCATGTGGTTTTGTTCACCACATTTGATATTTTCACTAGCTCAAAGTTTAGTGGCATAGAATAGTAACAACCACATATTCTTTGTGTCAGAAATTTTGTCAGGGCAAAATGGAGGTAACTGTTTCTGTTCCTCTAAATCATAGTGTTGTAAGCCAGTGAAACCTCAACAAAATCATAAATTTTAAAAAGCTATGTCCTTGGTTTTTATCTATGTTAAATCATTAAGTATTGAGAACTATGCTTGCATGACTAAAGAAATAATGTAGAGTTTATTATTTTTATAGTTTGAGGAGTTTTTATTTTAAAAAAATAACTTCCTTGAAGTATAATTTATATACAATAAATTTGAGCAGTTTTAAGCATACAATTTGATGAGTTTAGAAAGGTGGGCACAATCCCGTGATCCCCACTGCAGTCATGATGGGGAATATATCCTTTATTCCCCTAAGGCCCTCATATGCTCCTTTGTGCACCATTGTTTTCTCAGGCCGGGGCAACCACAGATCTACTTTTGTTGCTATCTCCATTTTCTGGTATGTTATATAGAGGAACCATACAATATTTTCCATGTTTTGTATAGGTTCTCTCGGTCATCATAATAATTTTGAGACTCATCTGTGTTGTTGTTGCTATTTGTAGCTCTTTTATCTTGTTCCATAGTACTCCATTGAATCACTATTCCACATTCATTTATCCATTCACTTTTTTAAAAAAAAAAGATTATTTATTTATGCATATAGGAGCTGGGGTGTAAGCCAGAGGTGTGTGTGGTGGGTGGGATGAGAGGATTCACCAGAGACAGAGTGGGGAGCAGAACTGGTGGAGTGACTGAAATACGCTGCTGAGGGGAGCAGCAGGTGAGACAGGAGAGGTCTGCTGTGCCATGTGGATTAGCTCCCTGGCTGGGTATCGGACTCATGCTGCAGTGGCTGTCGATAGCTTCATAGTGCTGCATAGTTTTGAGACTTAACCCCTTGTGCCACCAGGGAGGCCCTATCCATTCACCTTTTGATTGATATTTATGTTGCTCATTTTGGGCTAACATGAATCAAACGTCCATAAACATTAGTGTACAGGTTTTGAAAGGGAGGGACATGCTTTTCTTTCTCTTGGGTAAAATACTTAGATTGTCGAGTTGTCTGGTAAGTTTAGTTTAGCTGTGTGAGAAACAAACTCTTCCAAAATAACTGTACCATCTATGTAGAGTTTAATCAGATTAAAATATCTCCTTATTAGAGTTTGAATTATAAGGAAGCATCATAAAAGTTTGTAATTAATCAAGGAAGGCCAAATTCACATATTAAGCTGGATGAATCCTTATTTTGGTTGATAACAAATTAAACATTGTAATTTTTCTTTTTTCACATTTGCAGTCCTAACATTCCTATTATGTGCAAAATATACACATACATCCTCTACAAAAGTCTAACATTCTATTTTCCTTAGAACATCCTAGTTCTGGAGTTGATCTTTATTAGAATTCTTATAATAAGGGTACAAATAAAATGTTTATTTTGGGACAGATACACAATAGAGCATCCTGATTGACCTTGCGTTCTTAAATTCAGTAAATTCAATATCTGATTTGTTTTCTATATCTTGAAGGTAGTAAATTCCATGAACTAGAAAGTAAGTATTAATGCCACACTCATTGATCACATAAGTTGTTGCAAATATTGCTAAGATTAAAATAATAGAATGATGGAATATAATAGCTTACCACTGAGTCAGAATCACACTGTGTGTTTATAAATTAAGGTTGGGGGATTTTACAGCTTAGCAGATAATTATCCTCGAGTACCTTTCTGAAATGTTATGTGTTCAAAATGTGTGTCAGTATGTAATGACCAAAAGTTGCCATTTCAATGCTTGATACCTTTAATCAGCCATCAGTCACAATTTTTGTGAAGGTTCAGGTTTGTTTGTGGTTAACTGCGGTGTCGGAGGTCACCTGATGATTAGGCAGTACTTTTAGATTCATTTCATGTTTTTTTCCTGAGGTGAAAGAAGTCATGTTACTGGTTACACATTCCATTTACAGTTTTTACTAGTAAATGCACAATTTTATCTTTATTTACATTTATTTCCAGGTTTTTCATATTTAAACTTATTTATCTTAACAAGAGATGTAAAGATTTTCCATTGAAATGAAAACATGAAGCTTTTTCTCAGTGTGCTGATTTACCACTCATGCTGACAGCTAGTGGTTGCAGGTCCCGTAACAGAGAAGCGGCTGCTGTTGTGACGTGGATCCCCCTCCCTCCCCATTCTCAGAGCATCTCTTTCTGATTGTGAAATTCCAACTATGAACTTACCAACTCAGTATTTTCTAGTTCATTCATGTGAGTTCTTTGTACCCTCCCTGCTTTAAGAATTTTTAGCTTCCTGGAGGCAAAAGCCATTTCAATTTTTCTGATATCCATTTTTGTATCCCTGTAATCTCTTCCTCTCTGCACTTACACTAAAACGTGAAAAATTTCTTACTGTAACATGTACATATTACTATTTATATTTTTACTTATTCTGTTACCTGACCATTAGATCTATGTATTTCTTTATTTAATTTATAGTAACAGTTTATCTTCTGACCAAAAAATAGAGTACTACCTGATGGAGAAATGAGCAGATAAATCACTGGAGCAAATACACAATTGCATAATTATTTGGTCATGATTCCTTTACCTTTATAAGTACTGTACATTGGATGCATTTAAATTTCCCAATTTAATGCTATTTTAAATGCTAAAAATAATTGAAAGATAATTTTTTCATAGAATCATAGTGCTGGTAATCTCAGCAATTTCGCATTCAATTGTGAAATTATTAACGGTTTTATAATAGTTCCCCTTAATAGTTGATTTTAGCTGTATCATTTTACTGTAAGATAGCTATATTTTTGTTAAGACAGTCTTGCTTTTAGCAATTTCATTACTTCCTGAATATATTAACAAACTTCTGAAATATATTTTTTAATCTATAAAATGGGAGTAATAAAGGCCCAATCTAGAAATTCTGGTAATACTGGCAACCGAATAACTCCAGTTCTGCTCCCTAGCACACTTTTCAGTCCTCTTGAAGTTAGTTGGGACTGTGCTTGCCTTGGTCAGTAAATAGAAGTGATGTGTGGTACTTCCATGTAAAAACTTAAGAGACTTAAGAGCCAAACTTTCTGTATAGTCTCTCCTCCATCAGCCTGAAATTAAGAATCAGGCTAATGTGAACAGAGCCTCCAGGCAACCAACAGTGCACATGTAGAAATATGAAGAAATAAATCTTTACTGATTTAAGCTACTAGGATTCAGGTGTATTAAATAATACAGGATAACTTAAAGTATGAAATATATAAAGTATAGAGCACAAGGGTCTGCATAGGTATTATTAGTGTTATTAATTTTAAAGCTTCATAAGTGACCAACATAGACCAAATGAAAGTAAAACTAGTAGGCAGTTAAAATCTATATACTAAGCATTAATTACATTTCCCTAATGCTAGTAAGGGAACTTGCTGTATTTTCTTATTGTGTGCTCAGTCTTTTCTAATAATGGTAAATATATTTATTATAAAATTATAATTTATAGAATCTTCAGTGTTTTGAGAGAGTATTGTATTTAGGAACATTGATATCTGACTACGGCAAGCAGGACTATGAGACAACAATGTATACATCTATTTACTTTATAAAAAGTTTATTAAAATCACAGCTCCAGCATGTAGAACAGTTTGGTGTATATAGTTTTGTTAAACGAATGAATGAATTTAACAATTCATACCAAAACATTCTTTTTTAAATCATTACTTTCAACTTCATATTCATTAGTGGAATTCTATATTATTTTGATTTATTTCTGTAGAACAGAGCCATGATTTCTGCAGATATTTAAAAGCCATCTTCCTTATTGTTCATGTTTCTTCATTTTTAGCTAGCTATAAGGTCATATCCCAAAATTTTAATCAGTGAAAGCTTCATATGTATTTGTAGCTCATGAATTGAGCTATTATATTATCGCACCATATTTTTCCTATGGAAACTATAAAAGATAGTAAGGAGAGTAACAGGAAAATTAAACATATAACATAGACTCAATTATAATAGATTAAATGCTGCCGTGAATTGGGCAGAGATATAAATACAAATGGCTAAAATAAATCACAGACATCTTCTTTAATCATCAGTTAGTCTGTAGTTACAGTTTTGAAAATATAAATACCAGCATTAGAATGAGGGGAGAATTATATTTTACCTCAAATGTAAGTAGATAGTAACTAAAATTGAAATATGAACTCTATTTCTGGAGTTATGAGTCAACTACTATAATTTAATTAAAAAAATAAAAGCAACCAAACATGGTTAGATGAGGTTACATGAAGAGAGGGGAAAAAGAAAATTGAAAACTATTGTTTTTCACCATAAGCTTTTCTTATTGAATTGATAACATGCGATATTGTTTTTGATATAACTGCCTTCTTGATGTCTCCATCTGGATGTTTCAAATGCATCTCAGATAAAAAAGTCTCCAACTCTGAATTAATAGCCTTGATTTTCTTTCAGTGTCTACTGTATCAGTTAATAACATGGATCCATTTATCCAATCATCCATCTCCCTCATTGTCCTTGTTCCATTTCTCACATAGTCCTATCAGTTTTTGATCTCCTAAGTATCCCTTGAGTGTATAGGTTTTTCTTTTATTCCATGGTTGCCTTAGGTTTTGTTATTTTCCACAATACTCAATTAGCTTCTTTTTATAAGTTTTTAAATTGTATCTGTTTTTTGTTGAGGTAATGTTAGTATAACATTGTATATGATTTAGGATATAGGTTCATACTTCTCCAAATGTGTGTTACCAAACCATACCCACCACCAGTCCTCCATGACAGTCCAATGGACTCATCCCTCCTTTGCTCCCCATCCCCACCTATCCTCCTATCTCCTGTCCTCCCCTCTGGTAACCTCAATTCTGCAGTCAGGTTTCTAGGGTTTGTTTTGATTTCATTTTGTTCCTTAGTTTTGTTTCTCTTCATTTCACATGTGAATGAAATTATCTGGTATCTGTCTTTCTTCTGACATACTGTGCTTACCAAAATCCCCTCCAGAACCTTCTATGTTATTGCAAATGTCAATATTTTAATTAAAAAATATATATAGCTGTGTAGTATTCCATTGTATGTATATACATCACATCTTTTAATGAATTTATCCATACACTTATTTTTTCCCATAACTTGGTTATTATAAATAGTGCTGCAGTGAACATAGGGGTGCATGTATTCCATTGAATTAGTGTTTTTATATCCTTCAGGTAAATACCCAGAAATGAAATTACTGGATTATTTGGTAGATCTATTTTTAATATTGTGGGAAATCTCCATACTGTTTTCCGTAAGAGCTGGATCAGTCGACCTTCCTGGCAGCAGTGTGTGAGGGTTCCTTTTCTCTCCACACCCTCACCAACACTTGTTTTTTCTAGTCTTATTGATATGGGCCATTTTCACAGCTATGAGATGGTAGCTCACTGTGGTTTTGATTTGTGTTTCTGGTGATAAGTGATGATCAGTATTTTTTTATGTGGCCTTTTTTTGCATCTTTGTGTCTTAGTTGATTTGTTTAGCTATTCTACCCATTTTTTTGAAAGAATTTTTGTTGAGTTCTTTATATATTTTGGATATTAGCCCTTTGCCAGATGTATGCTATGCAAATAATTTTCTCCCACTCACTAAGGTGTTTTTTCATTTTAATGATTGTTTCTTTTGCAGTGCAGAAGCATTTTAGTTGATGTCACATTTGCTTATTTTTGATTTTTGCTTTCCTTGCTGTTTGATTCAAGTCACCAAAGATATCTCTAAAGCCAATGTGATGGCGTGTTTTCACCTGTGTCTTTTATAGTTCCAGGTCTTATATCCAATTTTTTAATCCATTTTAAGTTAATTCTTGTGTATGGTGTCAGATAGTGGTCTAGTTTCATCTTTTGCACTGGATTTCAGTTTTCTCAAAAACATTTTTTAAAGACACTTCTCTTTTTTTCATTTTCTACTTTTGACTTATTTGTCATAGATTAACTGTACAGATAAGTGTGGGTTTTATTTCTAGGATCTCAATTCTATTCCATTGATCTGTGACCTACATTTATTCCACTGCCATACTGTATTGATAAACTCTGCTTTGTAGTATAGTTTGAGGTCTGGGATGGTTATATCTCTGCTCTTCATTTTTGTCTGAATTGCTTTGACTCTTCGGTTTATCATAGTTCCATATACCTTTTAGTAATGTCTGCTGTATTTCTTTGAAGAACTTCATTGAAACTTTGTTAGAGTTTACAGTGAATCTGTAAATTGGTTATGATGGTCATTTTAACAATGCTACTTTATCCAATTCATTAGCAGGGAAAACCTTCACATTTCTTTGCTGTTCTATTTATTTTAAAAATTAACCTCTTAATGGTGTACCCTAAATAACTTTGAGTCAAAAATCAGAGCTTGTGTGATCCTTTCAAACTAGATATGTGGTTATGTTTCATACTACGGCATAAAACACATTAATGATTTCTAATTGCTACTAAGCCACAGAACAACTCCTTCACCATGACTCAGGAGGCTCCTCATAGTAAAGTCACACCATCATACAGCACTGTGTACTTCACTCTGAATGATGTATATCCTCTTTAGCTTTTCAGTCTCATATTAGTCTTTGTATTCACAGAAACATTGCGCATGTTCTTTCTTTTGCCTAATTAAATACCCTAACTGTAACCCTCCCTATCTTCTTCAACCTTTCTTCAGAGCCTAACTAAAGGGAAGTCAATACCATCACACTAGTTTCATTCCTTAGTTGTATGTTCTTTTAGAACCACATTCATTTGAATTATGACATTTGTCTCTTTTATCTTTTTCTCTAACCAATATTTAGTATGTCTCAACACTAAACTGAAAAAGAAAATGATTGCATAGATTTTTGTTCATTGTTAGAAGTTCCTCAATTAATATAGTGACTGACAAACTATAAGGAATCAAAATTATTTATTATGAATTAATATATGACCCAGTGGTCATTATTTGAGCAATAATTCAAACTTTCTCAATCATTCTGTTCTATTCTTCCAAATTATATAAGCTTTTTGTCACTTGATTTCTTGTTGAACCTTTGTTTCTATTCTTAATTGCTATTGCAGTGTTTTTATAATGCTGTCAGCATATTACTTTGTCAGTGTGCTCTACCATGGAATCCTTATCCCTGTGAACTCATCAAGGAGAAATATTTTTTCTGTATTTAGTGCTGATTGTAATTTTTCTCTTTTCTCAAATGTTCTTTATCTTTTTTGGGGGGGGAATCATGATCCTTGTGTAATATATCACTTGCAAGAAATATAACTAATTACCCTACTATCATTAAATTCTGAAATAAAGTACAAGGCCAAAGACAGATTAGAGTAGGTATTTGATGAAGTAGGTCTTGATGAAGATTTGCTTAGTGAAAGAAAATTAATATCTTCTTGTAAAGGAAGACAAAGTGCAAATCAACATTAGTTATGCTTGTAGACCCATGGTTTTGTTTGGGGGCTACTTTGTGCAGGAAACGCTTAGTATCCTAATAAGATGTGGCGCAAGGATTTATGAGCTTATGCAATTTAGTCTCTCTTTTTTCAGATCCAAAAATATGAACAGTGGAAATAGTTTTAATTGTCCAAGACAGTCATTAAGGTGCAAGTATTTTTAAAAAATATATTCTTTCTGACATTTCCATTTTGCTAACCCACATCACGGTTAATTCAGAAAAAAAAAAAAGCAGGGTCTTTGTCCTCTATGTGTTACCAATTGACAGTCAATCATTCTTTCTAATTCTGAGACACATTTATGGATTAATTTTGATTAGATAAAATTGCTCTCAGGAGAGAACCGTGGAAATAAACTAAATTGTTATGTCAAGATTTTCTGTTAAATTTCAAATTGAATGAATTGCAAAAGAAATGACAAGGTTTCCTTAGTTTGACAGATGGGGTATTTTGACATGAATAAATGAAAAAGAGCAAAGAGATGGAGATAAATTTCCACTTTCTCATGACTTCTTCGTCAATTTCATTAGAGTTTGACAAAGCTCTTTTCTTTTATTAACACCCACATTCCATAAGTCTGAGCTGAAAATTCTCAATAAATGTCAAAGAAGATGCAGCTTGTCGCTTAGTTTTTCTTGCATGAATGATCTAATGAGCCATTTTTCCAAACTAAAGGAAAATGTTATAATCCAGCTGTAAATTAAGAGACTATTACATTGTAGAGATAGTTCCAAAATGATTGCTAGAACCTTTTGCCTATGTTGCTTTAATTCTCTGTAGAGTCCAGCACTTACACCACACACAGATTTCATTCTTTTGCTATAAAAAGTTAATTTTTTGTGACAGTTGCTCTGTGGTTGTCCTGTACATGATGAGTCTTTATTTCTTTTAGTGAATTGTTAGGATAAAACAACCCAAGGAATGATATATAAATCTCTAGTATACGTAAACATCATATATCAATTGGTGAATAAATGTGGATTAAGTTTTTGTCTGAGCAAATAAAATTTTTCTGTATTTGATCTACTACTTAAGAATAAAATACAGAATTATTTTTAAGTTCCCCACCTGCTCTCACACTCATAGCCTTAATTCTATAGAATTAAATGTTAAAAATAAATCTGACATGCAAATAATAATGATATAAAGAAAAGTCAGTGAAAGCAGGAGAAAGAAGACATATTTTTATGGGTTATTTCAACAGCTAAACTCTATAAAGAAGAAAGAGTCTCAGCATGGAAAAAATCATTAATGTGTAAAAACAAAAAAATAATTTGAAAAACATGAAACCAAGTATGAAAATAGACAAGATTTTAAAGAAGAATATAATCAGGAGATAGACTGGGATTGACACAATAGAATTTAGACTGTACCCCTGGGGATTGCATTGAATATGAAGGAATTTCAAGTTGTGCTTTGATAAACATATTATAGAATCAAATGGAAGCAACTGTAATTTTCTAAATTAAGAATAATAGCTAGGGACTTTTTATTGTTCAATGAAATTGATAATACGCTGTGTTTCAATGGATGTGTCTCTCAATACAAATGTTGAAGCATACCTAAATGTGAATATCTGCTGCTACCAGCTGGATGATCAGGAAGTATTTCTTCTGTAGTTACTTTGAACTTAGAACTCCTGGAGAACTTCCTTTAATAAATATTCTTCAGAAAGATTGATAATAGAGATGTGATATCAGCGATATCTGCTATATCACAATACTCGCTGGCATCTATTTAAAAAAAACCAATATTTTGTATACAAATTGGGATCTAAATTATACAGACTACATTATATGTGCATACCATTAGCATAATTATAGTTCACATTTTTCCAGGTCAGAAAACCTTTCAGTGAAAATAAAGATCGTGTAATATTGTTAAACTATCCATCTCCTTTTTTTTTTTTTAAGATTTATTTTATTTTTGCATACAAGCGGGGGTGCAGAGCAGAGGTGTGGGCCAGTGAGCGGGATCACCAGAGATAGAGTCGGGAGCAGAACAGGCAGATCGACCGAAATACACTGCTGAGGGGAGCAGCAGGCGAGGCAGGAGAGGTCTGCCCCACCATGTGGGATTCTCCCCGGCTGCGCATCGAACACACACCACAGCCTTGAACAGCTCCACAGCACTGCGCTTAATCCATTGCGCCACCAGGGAGGCCCCATCATCTCCTTTGTAATTCTCCTAGTTTCCCCAAACACATTTAATGTTGATATATATTTTTTCTCTTCTTTGTATTGAAGTAACATTGGTTTATAACGCTATATAAGTTTTAGGAGTATACAGCTTTATACCTGTTCAAATCACAACACCATACTGTGTCCGCTACAAGGTTCTAATAACCCTTTATCACCATCCAACTGACCCATCAGCTGTGCCTCCCAAACAGCCTCTTTCTCCTCTTAAAATTTTCCATTAGTTAACAGAGTATAGGGCTTGATTTTATTTTATGTGTATCAGTCAGAGTTTCAGCAGGAAAAAGATTTTGTTTCAGATGGTTGAAATGAAAAGAGGGAGATTTAAGTCGGTATGAATAATTAAGAAAATGAAAAATTTTGAGATACGTGAGAATAGCATGAATGGGAAGCTGCCATCTTCCCCAGAGACAACTAAAACATTGCTGGTATATCTTCTTGACCAGTACCATGGTGAAGTTGGTCAGCATTGTCGTTTGATTAGGATTGCGGAACACAGCATATCAGAGAAGGGTTAATGAGTCTAAGTAAAGGAAGTACCTTGTACAGTATATAATTTATTGAGGTCTTAGTGACATAGATTGGTCCTGATTTTACAGTCCCCTGTAGCTGTTTTAGAAATCCACATTCAAATTTACCTTCCCACCTTTTGACTTTGAACTTTGATTTGACGGTGTGATTTTCTTTGGCCAGTGTTAGCAACTATGATACAAATGATAGCAGATATGATGCAAATAAACCACCTTGCGCAGTTTGACTTGCCCTCTTGTATTTTTGCTGTTCCCAGGAGAGTACACTCCAGTAACCTTTCGGTTTGAATCCTCTCCTACCCTACCAAAAGTGATTTATGAAGCAGAGTTCCCCCAAATAACCTTCAGACTTGCTGCCTGAAGTAGTTTTTCAGTGACTTGGAATGTTTTTATAAACCACTGAGTTTTGTGACAGTTTATTACACCAATACTGTGTAGCTGAAATAGCAGGCATGGTGCTTATTACATGTATTACCCTTTAAAAATGCCAAGTTACTAAGATAACTTTTTAGAAATAAAACTACATGAAATTAAGAGAACCCAACTGAAACTGGTTATAATCTAGCACTATCCTGGTGTCCATTTCTAGGTACTAATTGTAATTTAGTACATAGGATATTGGGTATTACAGTATCGGTACCCTGCAAGAGACTTACCTTGCATGAATTATTGGAGAAAAAAGCTTGTTCTTTTTTCTGCTTATATGCCGTATTTTATACATATAGAAATAATATTTAAATACATATACAGTATATACGTAACAGGATAATGGATCCCTGGAACCTCCTTCCTAATGCATATACTAGAACATTTTTGGGATTGAGAATCTACCTTTGTGCTTCTCCTCTACCTTTTGTCCCCATCTTCCTGACTGGTGAAAGTATACTGAACGTGGCTTTTGCAAGTTTAAAAATAGTAATTTATGTGTTTCAAGGTTCATTTATATTGTTTCTTATTGCTCTTCTTCATTCAATTTCATTCATACACATATATGTATGTTTGTGTGTGTGTGTATATTTTTATATATGTATATTTGTGTGTATGCTTTATTTCCTAAAGTTGAGTTTAGTCACTCTCAAAAGCACTGTACCTTAATAAACTTTTTTCTTTTAAGGCTCTAGATATTGACATACATAAGCCTGTGCAGGGACTGGGTAAGCACACCCTGATTGTTAGAGTTGAGTTTGCTCTGTATGAGCAAACTTAGTAAAGCATCCATTTTGTACACAGTACCATGCTGATGTAGTTTAATTCTCTTTGACATGCTACAAATAAGATTGACAGAGAGCTAGTCAAAAGAGGAAGCTTCAGAGCTTCAAATCATTGGTTTAGTCTTCTCCCACAACTTGCTGCTTGAGTGCCTCTTCTGAATTGTTAACAACATCTGCTAAAAATAAAATGTTGAAACCCTTTGCCCCTAAAGCTATATATCTATTTAACTTGGGTAGTTTGAATGGCTATCATACTAATTAAGATAAAGTCACTCCCAAAGTGAAAGACTGTACTTTAACCCCAACTAACTGTCTCTAAACTATATGCCATTGGTTGCAACACAGAGTGAGACTGTGAATGGATGAGAACATGTCCACAGTCATTAAAGGAAAACCTACTCTAATACCTGCTGTTTTGCTGTTAGATGATCCATGTCATCTTTGCATCCTGAGCTGTGCATTACATTATACGACATACTTTGCCAAGTACAATTAAAGTCTTAAATATATAAGGGTTTATTATACCAAAGATACTGTTAAACTGTCAGCCATCTGGAGATGAGCTTATATTTTAGCTAATGGGATTTAGTATGCTCATAATCACTGCTGTTAATATTAATGGAGCATCCCAGATTCTGGATTGGTGGACAGAGGGGTGTTTGATAATGTTTTACAAAGGAGACATCTAGATCTCCTTTCTAGGAAATTGTTGATAGATGCCTTTCAGTCTGACATAATGAAAATCTGTTCTGCCTCAATTAGAACTGATGAGCCAATGTCTAGAGTTCCCTGCCAAGCTTATGAGAGGAAACTAAATGCAAGAAAATACAATGAACAAAGCATTGTGTCAAATAAATTTTTAGTTTCCTTTTCAGAGCCTTTTAGTTTCCTGTTGCAACAGATAAATCCGAGTATCAGTTATATGGAAAAAATAAATCATCTCACAATTGCCTTGGGTGTATATTGCATATAGTTTACCTGACAGCTATTATTCTTATCATTAATCATAATTTAAACTAGATTTAAAAAGAAGAAAAACTGATCTGGTACTAAAAATCTTGTTATGATTACAATATCTTTCTATGGGTTATTGTCAAATGATGGTGATGATTTTACAAAGTAATGTACTGTGTTTGGGGAGTATTTGGCAATGTAAGAATAAGCATATCAGACTTCTCAAATAGAGCTTTGCCCTCCCTAAATTTGATTTATTATGAGGGTCTGGTTCTACTCTATTTTGGGCCTCATGTTTCATAAACTATTGAAACTAAACAGCAGCCCTTTTGAAGAAGCACTCACATCCCAAGCCTCTTTGTTCTCCCATTGTCACTACCACGACTCAGATCTTTTATGGTTTCCTTTCCTTTAACAACTTTGATCCAGTACTGATTTTATCACCTTGAAAACACATTGTATGGTCTGAAAAACAGGTGCCCTGCTGACTTCCCTTCTGCTGCAGTTGTTACATTGCACTCACTCCATAAGCTCTTCAAGACATTAGGCTATGAAATCATTTACATTCTTACCATTTCAAAAAAACCTTTGCAAACTACAGATCAAGATGTTTAAAGTTCACTTCCTGATTTGCAGCAGCTCATTGAATGTTTTCCAAGCTTCAAACATGCTGTTGCAAAGAAACATGAAGCTTGTAGTGTTTGAAAAGCAGCAGGGACTCACTTCTTTAATAGAGAAAATTCAATTTTGCAGTCCCAAGCTGGCAACACAGGGTGTCATATTTCCCACAATCTGTTGTGAGGCCTGCAGGTGTAACAACTCTGCCACATGTCTAAGTGAAGGCAACTGCTCCTCCTATATGCTGTAAGGATTTATCTCCTTCTATTTGATTTGCCTATTACAAATCATTTTCAGAAAATCATTTGGACTGATGCACTGTAATCTTAACATTTCTTCTTTATTTTCTTCTCATTGATATCCCTGACCATTAACAGGTAAAGTATCACTCCTTATACCTGATAAAACTGCATCACATTAAACCCAAGCCTGAAATGAAATCTCAGCTCTCAAACGCAAACTACAGATACAGTGTCTTTTTATGAGTATTATCTCCCATTTGCCTCTAATCTAAAACAGGAGATAGTAAGACTGTGGTAGTCTGAACAGGATATTTAGAATCAGAAGACTAGGAAGAGTAATGAAGACTAACAGCTTTGTCGTGGCTCTCTGTGTGATACTAAGTTAAAACTTAGTATCAGCGTCTATTTTCTTACCTATGAAATAAAGGAAAAACTGAGTTAGTGTGAGGAAGAAATGAGATTTATATCCTCTAACCATCCAGTGAATCTCTTAGTAAACATTTTTCAAGGACCAATTTACTCAATGGATCAGAAAAAGGAATCTAGCAATAAGTAAGACAAAATGCTAATCCAAAGTAATAATTATGTTAATGATAATAGATTATATATTTATCAAGTATCAATAACATAAGGTAGGAGTTCAGAACTTGTCAAGAAGTATTATCAGCGATCTTGTGATTTGTAATTATAAACATTAAAATTGTAATGATGTCAGCACTAAAAATGTGAAATTTGGTAAAAATTGTATCACTTTGTAGAGATTCTGGGAAAAATCTGGTGTGGAAAGACATGTTTTCTTGTTTCAAACCTGGAAGATACAAAAATTGAGTCAGGTGACAGTGTGAGTTTATATATAATGCCTATAGTTATATTATTGCCTTATTTGCAATCCTGTGCTATAAATATGAAATGGCCTAGATTATCACTAAATGGAAATAAAAATGTCTTTAATCTTTAATTGTATCAAAAGAAAATATAGTGTAAAGAAAAAGAGGTTTTTTGTGTTGTTTTTTTTTTTTAACAATGAAAATGTAGCTCATAAAATCATTAAACAGCAGTTAGGCCCAACCTTGTGCTCAGCCTTGAGAGCAGATGTTAAAGTAAATGAAAGCACAAATTTTACTTTTAGTTAGATCATAATCAGTCTAAGCATAATAGACTTGACATACATGACACAAGTAACATACTGAATTACATGTTAGGATGGTACATATACTTGACTAGATTGCAAACTCCAAAACATTCACAAAATAAAAGTAATCATTGTAAGAAATTTCTAGGAAGACTTCTCTAAAATCTAAAGCAACAATGGTTTAGTCTCCTTTCTGTCTCCCTAGTACTTAGAAAGTCATCAGATACACATTATTATTCAAAAAATTTGAAATGAAATGTATTTCCCCTCATTTGACAAATATAAATTGAATCTTTTCCTATGAACTAGGTTAGGAAGATACCAGGAGAAAGAAGTTGCAATCCAGATGAGAAGATAGATTCATCCCTCCTCATCCTGGCAGACCTGTGTCAGTGCTGTCTGAGTAAAGGTATGTGTAAATGGTAATTGCACAAAGAAGAAAATGAGCACTGCGTTCTGTGTAGGCTTTCCAAGGAGATACCTTTGTGAAGACTGGGGTTTCGCATGTCATGTGGGTTAAGAGCATAGGCCCAGAAATGTGAAATAGTAATGGTTTATTTGGGGAACCTAAGTAATCATTGTGGCTAGCATATTGAGAAAGTTTATTGAATTTCAGAATGGGTGCCAAGATTTCAGGGTTCAACAATGACTTCAAATTGATGGCAGACGGACAAGTGAGCATTCCATACCAGGGAACAGCATGGGTAAAGTGTTCAAGTAGTCTCAATGAAAAATAGAGACAGACAAAGAGAGCTAGCAGGAAGACCAAGAACTACCCTGGTTTCATTAGTGAAAACTTGTTTTTGAGAATCTGTGTGCTTCAGGAACATCTTGTTTAAGAAAACATTGCTAGGTCTTTACCCCCAGACTTTCTGATTCAGTAGGTCAGGGGTGAGACCATATCATTTACATTTTTAAGAAATTTGCAGGTGATGTTGATACTACAAATTTGGGAACCGAACGCTGAAAACTTCTAATATGGAAAAATAAAATTGTATAAGCAATGAAGGGCTAGGTGATGAAAGATGTTAAGTCCTAGGATCAAGTGGATTGAATCTTATACATGTTAATAAGCCATAACTTCTTCTTAGAAATCCCATAATACTCAAGATTTAAAATATGAAAACATGAAGCAAGAGCTTAAATTTCAGACACAGCAGTTGTGAAAAATATAGAAGTCTACATCTTCAAGTTTTAGAGAGGATGTGAAAAATGTAAACTTTCAAACACTGCTTGCAGAGATACAAGTTCCTATAACACTTTGGAAAGCAATCGGCAATATTTAGGAAAATTGAACATTCTTATAATTTAAGATCAGCAATTTTCATAAGCATATACCCCAAAGGAACTCACAATTATGCACATGGAGCTCTGTACAAGAAAATTGATTATGGTGTTTTGTAATTCTATCTTGTCTGTCATCTATGCATATCTCTAAATATAGCCATCACATATCATATATATCATAAATCATATATATATAAACAAAAAAATGATTGAATAAAACACTATGTATAAAATTCATTGGATAAACTTTTAGTTTAATGAGTTAAAGATTATATATATTAGCCTGGCTAAAACTTAAAAATTGTTAAAGAATATATACAGTGTGATGCCTTTTTATAACATAAATGTGCAAAGGAAATCTATATATAAATTGTGAATACATGCACATATAGTCAGTGTATAAAACTACATGGAATGGAATATGCCAAATTCAGAAGTGTTTATATTTATAGTTGGTGAAAACACAATTGGAAACAAGTATATATAGAGACTAATATTTTATCAGTATTTTTTTCCAGCTAGGAGGTAGATACTGTTATCTATATATGTATGCAAGAACTAGTTCCATATTTCCAAAACTAAAAGTACTATAATGTAAATAATGTTTTAATAATATTAGTCTAATAAATTGAACCTATTATAAAGAAAGGATTTATTGAGAATGACAATGAAGATTCCTGTTGAGAGGTTGCAGTTCAGATTTCTTTTATAGTCACTAGATTTCTAGTTATTTCTGTGACCTTTCTAACTATTCTTACTACTACATCACTCCATTTGAAGTTAATTGTCAGTCAAACACTTCCTTAATAGTTTACATAAAGTTATAATTCATTGATGTTATTATTAATAATTAGCCCCGCTCAACTGAAATGTGTTTGCTTACCTAATAAAACTGGCGAAGTTTAATATAAGCAGGAAAGAGGGGCAGGTGTGGAGTAAAGAGAGAAACACAATCACACTTGATTCTACAAAGCTATTTTCAAGTCATATTATCTTTAAAATGTCAATAATTTTCCTCTGCATTGGCATGTCTGATCAGCACTGTCAAAAATAGCTTCACTTGTGAATAAATGTTATTCTTATTATGTGGGTTATATTACTGATATCCTGATAACTGATGAAATAAGGAAGACATTCAAGAATCTGCAAAAGAAATGAAAAACAATCCATGAATTACTTATGTGTAACTTCTCAGGTGTTTCTGCTGTTATGCCTCCTTCTTAGTCTCATTATTTACATTTCTCAATAGTTTTTATTACTGGTCATATTAGATTGGTAAATATTATGTAGCAGTAATCATAAGTCAATAATTTAAGCCTTACAAACAGTTAATGAACAGTGAAATCACACAAAGGAATGATTCTTGGGTAAATTGTTTATATTCTGGACTAATGTTACTGAGACTTTCTTATCCGTATCAACTTTTCCATGTTAAGCGAACTTCTAATTTAGAGATAACAGTTTTCTCTTCTTATTACCTGTTGTTGAGGTAAAGCAGTATTGTCATGTTCATTTTAAGCCTCTCAAATAGCAGAGCACCTGAAAAAGCAAATTTTGTGTTATTTAATTGCATAATGCAGTTTAGCATCTAACATAAGTTACTTTGGAGCTGTTATTTTGGGAACAATTTTGAAGTTGCTTCCCTATTTGAATTTCCTCTGTCATTTTGCTATGTTCAAAGTAGTGGTGATATGTATCAAGGTAGTTTTAGTGGTGCCTGACAGCTAGATAGAGAATCTTTGAAAACACTTGCTTTAATGTGATCAAGTAAAATACACTTAAGCTGTTGTGAAAAATGATGATGGTGGTGGTGGTTTGAATGCTGAAACTAAAATTGATAACTGGGTATCTGGGCCAAATTAAAGACAAACGGGAATTTTGGACTTTAACCAATTATATATCTGTATTAAAAAAGCAAATAATTTAAATAATATAGATAAGTAATGTGAAGCACATTCTCATATGTGACAGCATCATGTGAAGGGAGAGAACATGGATATGAAAATGGACTCCCTGTATTGAACCCTAGATCTGCCACTGAGGCTGTGTGACCTAGGCATATGATTAACCTTCTTAGTCCTCAGTTTCCTCATATATAAAAGGAGAAAAATGATATTACCTACCATCTAAGGTTATTTGAGAGTTAAACGATTAAATGTCTATAAAGTACATTAAACAATGTTGTCAAATAGTAGTTACCAATTATGTATTTTCTAAATAAGCAAATTAGCATTTAATATAAACAATCAGTATGGATAAAACTAGCTTTGAGATTTTGAGTTTTGGTATTGAGCAGTTTATTAAATGCTCTTATTTCTCATTTGCTTTCATGACTTCCCTTTATTTTTGCTTCCAATTTAGATGTAAATTATATAAATGAATAATAAAGGGTAAGCAGTTACTATGTAGCTAAAAATTTCTGACCTCACAATTATTCTTTAGTTGGTTTTTAGGTAGTCTAATTAATAAAATATGATTATCTCCCCCCATAAAATATGTAATCAATATTAAATACTTGTATTATAAGCATTTCCTCTCATGTGTGAACAGTAAATAGTCACATTTAATTATTTTATATGAAAGAATCATTACAATTGTACTGTCCTTGATAGAATTACTCTTTCTACACAGAGGAGCTTGGCAAATTGTAGAATTCCATATTTCCTCTTATCCTAAGGGTATCAAGGGAAATTGTGCAGTCAATCAGGTGGAATGGTTTCTATGATCAGAAACTGAATTTTTATACAGAATCATGGACTCCTCATTGCAAACCAGGTTTAACTCTTATAATTTGTTTCTTTTATGGGTTCTTCACTTCTACATATACAACCGTTATAAGAACTATTAAGTATCCATTCATAGTTATATGCCCATTATTGTTTAAAGTATTTAACATGTATTAAATTGATGTTTATATTCACAAAACCTTTTGACATATTAGTTGCTATTCTAATTTTACTAGTGAGAAAATTGTGACAATGAGCAAATAACTTATTCTAAATCACAGAGAAAATGGAACACCTAGTGTTTTAACCAAGGCAGTTCACTTCAGAACCCAGGCTTTTAGTCATTAGAGTATATCTCTCCAACATTTCATGTTTTGGACTTCAGATATAGCCAGTAATAGTCAACTCCTGCAGTGGTTGCAACAAAGTTCATCTTTGGGAGTGGGTGTGGGAGGGCCTTCTTGAAGGTAAGTGTATACAGTTATCACTGCCCCTAACATCATAATGACATGGAAATGCAACCTTGTAATTGATGTGTTTCATTTTTAAATACAAAACAGTAAATTGGGGTTGTAAAAAGTACAACAAAACATACTTACATAATATTAATTTTTTCCATATATTTTAAATCTCATATTATTGATAGCTGATATTATGCTCCTTTCTAACAACCTAATTTTATTACTTTAAAGACTTGAGGATGTATATTTTATGGCATTATTAATAGTAAAAGCTATAAAGGTTTTCTATAAATGAGTAAAGCAGTCAAGTATGTGTAATGAGAAACATCTGTTTGGGAGACTGTGGTTCATAAACTTTTATTAGCAACTAACTGCCCTTTAAATATGTTTTTTCTTTAACTTGAAGATTTTACTATTTATTCTGTCTTTACTTTTGCCAAAATATAATATGTCAAAATAGTCAAAATTTCTTATAATAGCTTATCCTTGTACTTAGAAAGAACCATATCATATGACAGAATATAGTCATTTCAAAATACTCTAGATATATTCCATACCAAATGTTTTTAAGAAACTCTTATTTTTCTTTTATTTTTATGGGATATGATTTTTAAACTATATATTTTTAAAACAAAAAGTGACCATAGTTGCTATCCTAATCTGATCTTTTAAAATAAAGAAACTGAGTTCCAACTAGATTTGATTACTTCCCATTGCTATTTTTTGATTTGGGCCACTAATGAAAGAACAAACTGAAAGATAAGATTTTTGCAATTACATCTAGTTTACTTTTTTACTCCAGTATTTAAGAAACAAGTCATGAATAAATTTTTTCCATAATGACATATATTATTGCATCGTCTGTAAGAGGTAACATAAAAGCATGCTTTGGAATAATATGAAAGCAATTAGCATTAACGGAAGTTTTCCTAATAGTTTGGGAATAGCTCGTCGAAGTTAAAATAAAATACTTCAAAGAAGGATGCTGCTGTGTTATATAAATCCTATCCTTATTTACCACAAAACTTTACTATTACAGATTTTTGCTGTCTGAAATATCCAACCAAATGGAGAAATGATTCATGTTAGTGAGCACAAATAAACACAGTTAACAGTATTTTGAGACATTGTGGTTATCCTATAATTATTGAAAATTCCCTTTTGTTTATGAAAATGAAACAAAATTATAAGCCACTACCTAGAGGAGTTTTATAAGACACATTTTTATTGTGTGTTCTGTTTTTATGAGATTTAAACTACTATTGAGGAAAGACCCAAAATAAAGTTCAGTAATAATATATCGCTATGTCTACTGTTGGGCATTCTGGAAAATATTAAAGAAAGATCATAATGACAGTCTTTCACTCTTGAGTTTGTAGGGTATATAACTTATATTGGAGTCATATAAAAATGTCACTAAAAGATTCATACGAATCAGATGTGAACATGGACATTTTAGCTTCTGCATAATAGCACAAGATTATAAAGAGGTTACCCTAACATAACACTCAAGAAAGATACCTCATCAATAAAATTGCTGCGCCATAAAATTTAAATCAACCAAAATTATTGAGTAAAAGTATAATTACATTTAAGTCAAAGAAAAAAGCAGTCTCCAACTATATTTTTAGAAGTAAATTATGTTTATAATACGGATGAAAACATTGTTTGTCTGGATAAAAAACTAAGAGTGGAGCTAGGTTGCTTTATAACTCTTTTTATTGGCAGATACTAATAAAAAATATGACCAGAATAGTCAACATAATCGACAAAGATATTAGGCAACCCATGATAATGTTTATAGTGTGGTCTGAAATATATCATAGACTACATAGATTATTATCATAAAAATTCTGATAGTCTGTCATTTTGCTTTAAATGTTCACTAATTGTTCTGCGATTCATGTAATTTACACTATAAATGGATAGCAGGAAAATTTACCTATAAGTACAAGTAGTATACAATCTATTATGTAGAAAGTCACAGCAAACGTAAAATAACTTGTTCCTCTCTGCAGTCTACATATGGTAGACTGTCATGCCTTTTCTACAAAAGCTAAGTGGATATGTAAAATTAAACTGAATGTTTTTATTCTCAATAGACTGAAAATCATTATACTATGGATTTTTTTTTAAGATATGGTTTGGCTAATTGGGAATACTACAAAATGATACTTTCACAGGTATCTTAAATGACTTTTTTTCTGGTGGGAGAAATTTTGCTCAAGGGACATTCTTATGTCATTGGGAGAAGAGAGTACAAAATTTAGATTAATGCTTGGAAGCATCAATAATAACAAAGACAGTTTCAATTTGGAGATGCGTGTGAATTCTTTAGGGACTTTTTAAATGTACACTTCAAGAACTGAGCACATATGGATTGAAAATATAGAAGTCAAAAGATTTGAATTTGCAAATACCCAAAAGGAAAGAGGGTCAGATAATTATGGTGATGGTCTAAATGTTCTCAAAATGTCAATTTATCCTCCTTTAGAGAGAGATACAGATTTTTCACTAAGTTTAAAGTTTCAGAGTTAGTAAACACTCTATGTGAGATGTGTCATACATAGCCTGAGAACAGGCAGTACTACCTGACCGAATGTAGAAATACTAGAAGATTAGTAGTACTGGGATTATTAATGTCCCCTTTTTTGTCTGTGTGTTTACTTTGCATTTTTCTCATTGTTAGAGATATCTCCTGACATCATCGTGCTATTACTATGCCACATTAACCTCATTATTGCAAACATGTTTAGGATTTGGAAAATTTCCTATTTAAGATCTAGTTAGTATCACTATCATCATACACAATCACAATCCAGTCCTTGTCTTTTTTATTTATTAAGAAAGTTCTGGTGAATTGAGTAATGGTTTACTTCTCTTATTAAGCAGTCTGGTGGGCATTTAGTACCAGTTATGCACTATGAATGATAGCATTTATTGTTTCACTTTTAACAGTGACATTGAAGCCAATGTAGTTAATTCATGAGAATTGAATGACAATTGTAACTAAATCATTTTTTTTAGTTAAAAGTAGGAATCGTGGCTTTTGTTTTGTTTTGATTTAATTGCGCACAAGAGAAAGGATACATAGATGGCTATTCAAATATTTTTTCTTTGTAAGTACATTTTACAGAAATGGATAGTTGTTAAGTAATTATTTTTATTCTAGCTATGTAAAGATGGGAGTTTGGTTAAAGCTAGTAGATTTAACAAAATCATTTTTTTTAATGTGATAGAAGAAAGATGTCCTAGAACAACTAGGTATTTCCACTTGAAATGATCTTTTGATTCCCATTTTTATCTATGGCATAGGGTATATTCTGTTGCTTTGATTTTTTACCCAATATAACTCTACTCGTTATTCTGGTAATAGAAAACCGACTTGCCTTTTCATGAAGTGTTGTTGGGAATGTCTTCCTCAAGATTGCATAATATTTAAAGATCACTTTCCCTAGCTAAGGTGTGATCAGATTTTCTCTCCTGAGAATATGAACTTATAATCAAATAATAGATATAAGATCATTTTATTCCATTGAGATTATCCAGTAATTCCTCCTACCAAAATCTCAAGTGTCACTCTAGTACCTACCCTTTTCAAGGTTGGTACTTCAACTTTTCCTTGCATTTTGTGACATAATCTACTTACTTTCAATGATTGCATTTACACACAGTTGATTTACTTTGCTTTCAACAAAAGAATTTTAACTGTTTGATGTGCATTGCATTTATGCCTTTCCACCACATTCACCATTCATTAATTCACTCATTTATCTAATAAATATCTATAGATATTTATTGACATATATGTATAGAGAGCAGGGAATGTTAGCCATGCAATTGTAAAAACATATTTCATCCCTTAAGGAATTTGATATTTGAAGAAATGTTGCAAACCTTTATGTGAAGTGACAAATAGTAAATATTTTAACCTTGTAGTCCATATTATATCCATTGCTGCTACCCTGCATGTGTGGTACAAAGCTGTCATAGATAGTATGTAAAGGAATATCAGTGGATGTGTTACAATAGAACTTTATTTAGGGATACTAAAATGTATATTTTATAAAATTTTCATGTTTTGAAATAATTTTTTTCCTTTTTTAATATTTTTAAAAGTTGGAAAACATTCTTAGTTTGTAAGTCATATAGAAATATCCAGTAGAACAGACTTTGTTGACCCCTGAGATAGATGATCCTTGAGATTGATAGACAAGCGGATAGTTTCTTGTAAGCAGTATAATTAAGTAGTAAAAGTTGGTTAAGGAAAGCTTTCTTAGTAGTGAATATTTGGAGTTGTAGAGGTATGTCTCTGGAGGAGGACTTTCTGGAGGAATTGTATTTGGCCTTACTTTGTGACTAGAGCTGAAACTAGCTAACAAAAGAGGATAAAACTGTGTGTTCATATCAGAGGGAACAGCAATTATGAATGCCCACAGAGATGGCAGAGCATTGCAACTTAAAATAGGTGGACAAACTTACTGCTTTTACTAAAGGAAATAGTGGGAAGAGCAGCTAACGTCTTAAAAATAGCCTTGGTGCTTAGTTATCTTTTAGGTGTATTTAATATGTACTTATTATACCAGCAAGGAGAGGAAATTCCAAAGTGAGGGGTAAAAGAAGATGACCTTTGAAAGAAAGCTATTAAAATAGTCATTAAGAGAATAAAAATAATGTTGGTATAATTTCCTAACATTTTATGTTTTCATCTTTTATGCTATTTATTTTGAATTCTTATTGAAAAGAACAAGGGATTTTTACTGCCTCTAAAATTTTAATTTAAGACAACTTGCAACTTAGGTTAAGTGTTTTGGATTTCAATTTAAGGGTAATGGGGAATCACTTAAGCCTTTAAGGAGGGATAGTTCTTGATCTGATTTCCTTTTCTTTAATAAAACCACTCTGATTTTGGTGTGGAAAGTAGATTGGTGAGAAAATTAGAACGCCAAAGCAACAAAGGATTGGTGCTATCACTTTTATTTACAGGGCTGATATTGGCCTAAAATACAGGAATGACAGTAAAAATAGAGAGAAATGGACTTCCCTCTAATGCTATTAAATAGAGTGGAAAACCCTCAGTAAATCATTAGATATTAAGAATAGTTGTGAAGGTAGAGGCAAGAATTTTTCCTAGATTTCTGATTGGAACAAATTCTATATACACCTTCACTACATGTGGTATATAGAAAGAAAAAAGCAGGTTTTAGAGGGTGTGCTTATTAAGTTCCAGGTAATGATAACAAGTAGGTCGTTGGATATATCAGAATTGAAATTTACTAAGTATATATTATTACCAAAATTTTACTAAAAATTTTATGTGCACAAAATCTACAGGGTATTACTACTTCTTCTACAACAACTACTACTACAACTGTTTTAAATATGTTATTAATGAGAACCTGAAAGTTATGTGAGTTATGTGAGTTGCCAAAATTTTTTAAGTTAGAAGTAAATGGCATCAGATTTACTGGTTTCCAGAAGCAACACTCTTAATAACTGTGTTGATTCAATAAGCACAATAAGAGAAATGGTTTCCTTCCATGACAAAAGAAGTAATTCTGGGGAGGAAAGTCAAGTAAAATCATTTCTAGAAGACAATTTTCCTAATTTTCTTCTCATAGTGATATAGTTTGTAAAATTTGAAATACTTCTGGTAAATGAAAAGTAGAATAATTATAAATATATTCCTGTAAATCTTTCTAAAGTTTATCAGCTTAGAGTCTGTGAAATTTTAATGTACTTTGTGAGTACTATCATACACTGTCCATGAATTTGCACAAATTAACTAGTATTATCTAATACTTTCTCAAATCAAATCATGACTGGCAGTAGTTATTTTTACCATTTGTGATCACACCTAATTCACAGTGTATAGTTACAAAAAAAATGAATGTAGTAAGTATATGACCTATGATGATGTAGTTTCTGTAATGATTATGTTCTCTTGGGTTAGTATACAGCTCAGCTTACACCAAAGTTTTCCCATAGAAACAGCTCCCCTTTCTAAAACTAATATAATTTATAATGTGGTAGGAGCCATAACTTGTTAATGATATGAAGCACATAAATACTCCATCAGAGTGATTCATGCCATTAGGCAGTGGGGTGTTTTCTTGCTACGTATGTTAGATTGAGGTGGCTATGTGCTGAATTTCACACCTCAGTTTAGACTAATGCATAAAGCATTATTGGAATGGAAAATCAAATTCTTTCACCACAAGAGAAAAAAAGTAGAAATCAGATGGATTATGGGAATCATAATATCTCTCTATATCCAGGTTTTTCAGTTGACACTATTAATATTTTAGACTGATACTTTTTTGTTGTGAATCACTCTCCTAATTTGCAGAATGCTTAACAGTATCCCTAGATGTACTCACCAGAGCCAGCAGTACTTCTTTAGTTGTGATGACCAAAAATGACTCCAGACATTGACAAACATCCCCAGGGGACAGTATTGTTTCTAGCTTAGAACGACTGATTAATATAAAATGTCCTAAAGCATTATAGTGCCATTAATGTATCTATTTAAATATTTTGCCTCATATATTAATTGCCATAATTATCTATACAGTTAAAAAGGACATGTAATCATTATGGGACATATTTTATAGGTAAATGGGATGGAAATAGTAAATATAAGATATAACCACTGTATCAGTATAGATTGAAGAAATTCTGCCATATGAAATATTGATATGTGCATTTGATTTAATACAATTTTGAGAATATTTTCCTTTCTGCATACAAGATAGCTTTCAAGTGGGTAAGGTGATAGAGAGATACAAGAAAAGAGGGAACATTAAAATAAAAGAGGAACTAGTGTTTAAAAGAATTATGGTGCAAAAGACAAAGAAGAAATGATCAGAAGTTGGAAAAACAATTCTCAAAAGTTCTTCCAAGAAAAAATTGACTCAGAGCTATTCAGAGGAAATTAAAGTCATACATGGTGGGATGGATTATTTTTATATAACACAGGTTGTTTATTGCTTTTCAGACAGGAAAAATTATCCAGTCTTGTTGAACAGTTAGAATACTTAGAATAAATGGCAGAAAAGTTTTACTAAGATAAGAGAAATTAGCTAATATGAGAGACAATTTTAATTCATTAATGTAAACAACTCTCTGTGAAGACTATTTACCATTAAAACAAATTCTGCATAGTTTGTTTTTTGAGATGATATAGAAATATAGTAGTTGGGATGCAATCATCACATTTTTTTAGCAGATTGAAATCAAGTAATAAACAGTATCACAGTTTTAAATTCTTCGATGAAAATCTCTAAATTAAAATTCAGTGGATATAGGACATAATTGTGTTGAGTTACAAATTAAAGGCATATTAATTTCCAACAAGTTTTTACCTCTGTCCAAAAGTTTTCCATGATGGTTTTGGAGCAACTAAAATGTATTTACCTAAACATGATTTAATTTTAACATATTAAAAGTCACTTGCCAAGTCACTTTTGTAGGTTGTATTAAATTCAGTTTTATAGTAAAATTAGAGTTTTTATTTACATCTAGTAAGCAAGGAATAGAAGCCAGAACATCTAGTAAGCAAGGAATAGAAGCCAGAAATACTGATTATTTCACTTGCACTTTCATAAAATGTTTTCTTACTTTCAAATTGTATCTTTGGACATTTTGATTTCTTTATTAAACATATTGAAAATGTGTATATCAAAAGATACATTAGAATGAATAATAGCATATCTTTTTAATATTATATAGTCAAATTATAATTATGGTATACAGGATATTTTATATGTAATCTTATATAACTTAACAAGTTACCTTGCAAAGCTAGCAGGAAAAAAATGATTGCAAATTTGTACATGAAAAATGTTAGACTTAGCTCTGTTAAATGATAACTTAGAGTTAGTAACTAGAAGTCTGAGAATAAATTTGAAAACAAGTAAGAAATGTATTTAAAGTACATTGTAATTTATAAAGTTATACAAATGTTAGTGTAATTTTACTTTGGTCTCAGCAAGCTTTACAAAAACCTGTTTCAGATAAGTTTCATGATTTTATATACCTGCTATGTTGAAAACACTTTCCTCTGCCTTCCAGCTTGCTTTTATTTTCATATTAATTACCTTTTCCTTTCCTCTCTGATTCTGTTTATTCACCATTCCAGACATACAGAGATTGCAAGATCACTGTGGACATTTTTTCAGGCAGTAGCTCAGCAATCTCTTTTCACTCACTTTCTAGAACTTTCAGAGTGGTCACATCTGATTTGCACCTAATTGCATTGTTTATTTTGTTATTCATTGTCAGTTTAAGAGTTTTTCTTTTTTCCTGAACTGTTTTGTAATTTGTTTGAGAAAGGGATACAATGTTTGTAGATTTTCTGATTCCCAGAGTGACTTGATGCACAAGATACTTATTTTAGGTGCTGAATCTTACTCTGGTCTTTAGTAATTCTACATTGGAATTTAAATGATAAAACATTATGCTCCTCATTCATTTCATGATATAACTATCTTAAACCTGTTGGCTGATTATTCCTGGTAACTTCTCATCTTGGTGACAATTTTTACACACACCCTGATGTACACACACCACATACTAACACATACACAGAAAATTATGCTCCAGCCCATGTCTTCAGGAATTTGCTTTCTTTGGGTTAGCACAGGATCACTACGCCTTCCTTTCAGTTAGCAGAATACATTTCAGTGGGCCCATTATGCCATTAACATATGTGTATAGATCATGTGTTTTCTTATGAAGATTAAATGGAATGTTATGATATGGAAAGGACCTTGTATATCAAAAAATGTAGATGCATATGTTTTTGTTGGCCAAGACTTTACTTACTGCTAGACTATACTTTATTATTTCTTCAACACTGAAACCTAGAGTGAGCTTTTTACATTGAACTGTAAAATTGAAAAATGTTTATTTAACTTAAAGTCCTACTAAATGAAAGTTTGACACAATGATAAGCACAAGCATCCTATGAATTCACCTCCAGAAATTTCTAAAGAAGTTATAGATTGTTTTTTTTTTTTTTTTAATTTCAAGGAACAGGATTATACATGCTCATGAAGAATGCCCAAGCTGATTTCTAATTACATATATAATGATATGTTATATGATGCTTGTGGTTTTACTCACAGGGTTACCTGTCATTTTCCAGAAATGATCACCAGTATTATCACTAATAAAATAATATAATTTCACTTACTGAACTTTCTCAGGGAATATAATACTATTTATAGAAACAAACAAATTAAAAACAATCTTAACTCTACTTTATGTTGTAAATAGATTGCATACTAAAATAATATGTACTTTATATTTAAGGGATTATAAATACATAAAGGATTAGAAGTTTTTATTGACTATTCTAGTAGTCTCTAACATACATATTATTTAAATTTAAAGTTGTTTTATTAATGGAAGATAAAAATAAACATTTCAAATTTTACATGATTATTGCTTTTCCTTTTGGATTGCTATAGTCATATATATTCATGGTAGTACGCAAAAGCTATAAGTGGGAAAGCAGATGTCATTTATCCAGGAAAGAATATTTCAAGAAGATGGAAAACATGGGTTAAGACTAGAGGTGAGATAGCATGGAGCAAATGAGGAGTTTAAAGCAATTCACTGCTACTTGCTGATTGGGTAGAAGGTAGGAAGTGATACCGGGTGGGAATGGTCAAATAAATAAGAGCAGTTAACCTAGGTCTCATTAGTCACTTGATATTAGAATTTGCCATAATTTTGTTGCAATGTGGAAATAGTTTGGAATAAGGCAAGTCGTGAAGAAGAATGACTAGGAAAAAGGAGACTGCAATGAAATATAATAAAGAACTTCTTTCTTTGTTTTATTTGTGACTTAATGGAGCATGAAGCTCAGTGATGAAGCCTAGGCAAAATTGATATGTGCAACAGCACGAAATGTCATCCATTTACTTTGATAGAAAGTAGAGGATAGATCTCTCTGAGTAATAGTACAGGGACGGACACTAGGAATAAAATTGGTTTGGGGGTTGATTAGTTTGAATCACTTTTGAGGAAATAAGTTACTGATGTTCAAAAGATATTAAGTACCATTTTCAATGAAAGAGCCTGGACTCCTGGAAGAATGACTGATTCTAACAGCCAGTAAGCAAGGAAAAGTTCAAAAAAAGAAAAAAAAAAGCTTGGGAGCATGAGCCAATTTGAAAGTGCTCTCAATGGTCAGATGGAATAATTCTGGTAACTAAATTGGAAAATAGTATTGGATTACACTGGTCAATAGTGAGATCGTTACTGACTTAAAAAGGCCCTAATCTGTAATACCTTGGTGTGCTAAACATGAATATAACCCTGAAAATTTTTTATTAGCTCTCATTTTGAAGATATTTCATATAATTCATTTTATATGTTTCACCGTGTAAATTTATCCAGTAGGACTGCAACAACATCCTAAATCAGCCTAGATTGATGACATATTGCATCGCATTGCATAATACCATCATGCACACATCATCCAGGGTTGATTGCATCATTTCCTGATGCAATGCAATACTACTGCCAGGCAGGTGCTGAAGTAAGCTGACGTCAGCAGTGTGCTCTATAAAGCCCTGTCGGAAAGGTTGAGCATTGAAAATATTTCAGACTTTGTGTGAGATAGTTTAAGCTACTGTTCCATAGAACTGTTATTATTTATCCATTTAGGCACAATACAGAACAATAATGCCTCGAAAGTGCATTAATAGTGTGGACAATTTCTGCTCTATTTGTGGGGAAGTGACATTTGCCAACCAGAAGAAAAGTATCACTTCTCAAGTGAAGAAGGCTTATCATCTTTCCTTAGGATGCAAGGTTGGTGACCAAGACAAGCTTTGGGCCCCGCATATATGCTGTGATCCATGTACAACACATCTTTCACAGTGGTTAAATGGCAAAAGACCATCAATTCCGTTTGTAGTCCCCATGGTGTGGAGAGAGCCAAGCAACCACATAAAAGACTTACTTCTGCTTGGTTCCTTCTCTTTCTGGTGGAATAATGAAGCAAATGAAGTCGAGAATAGTCTATCCAAACATTCTGTCTGCATTGAAACCAGTTCCATATGGTGAGGGACTTCCTATTCCAGAACCTCCAGCACAATATTCTCGTGATTCATCTAATGAGGACAAGGGTGAGCCAACCTGTTCTCCTGTTCCATCAGCATGCAGTGATCCAGATTTTCACTGTGGTGCATCATCAACCCCTCACAGACTAACACAGGAAGAACTCAATGACCTGGTTCGTGATTTGGACTCATCCAAGAACAAGGCAGAATTGCTAGTATCAAGACTCCAACAATGGAATCTTCTAGAAGAAGATGTCACAATTACTTATATTGAAAGCTGTTGGAGCCTTTCTTCAGAATGGAAAGTACTCTGGTATTCTGTTTCAATATTGAGGGCCTCATGAATGCCTTAGAAATCACTCATGACCCACAAGAATGGAGACTATTTCTAGACTCTTCGAAACTGAGTCTTAAGGCTGTGCTTTTGCGCATTGGAAACCATCTTCCATCTATTCTATTCCTGAACAGCTGTACAAGAGAAAAGCAAAGAAATCTAAGAAGTAGTCTATGACTTGATTTTTTACAGGTATTTATCATAGGCCTATTACTGTTGGCATGCATTTTGTGATGTAAACATCAAGTTATTGCAGATAAAAAAAAAACTAAAGCCAAAATTAGAATTTGACTGTCATATTCATGTTGAACACATACAAATTGATAGGAAATGACTAATTTTATTTCAGTAACATGACTTTTGTAAAAATTTGTTGACCGGTGTTATCAAAGTATAAAATAAATAGACATGAATGAATATTTTTATAAATAAAAGGCATAAAAGGCAAATTTTCCTTGCAGAGAAGTTCCCAAATCATTATTGTACACACACACACACACACACACACATACACACACACAACACACACACACACACTTAGATTTACTAATTGCCCATAAATAGACTCATATAAATAAAACCAACTGATCTTTGATAGAGGATCAAGAGAAATAAAATGGAGAAAAGTGAAGACAATCTTTTCAACAAATGATTATGAAATGCTTAGAAATCTGCATGAATGAACAAGACACAGACCTTATACCCTTCAAAATTATACAAAGAAGATCATCTGAACTATAAAACTGTAAAATTCCTAGAAGAGAACATAGGGTAAAGTATAGATAACCTGGGTGCAGCACTGATTTTTAAATTACAACTCCAAAGGAAAAATCCATTAATGAAAGAATTAATCCAGACTTCATTAAAATTAAAAGTTTGTACTTGAAATACTCCATGAAGAGAATGAAAAAACTTATCATAGAGTGGGAGAAAATATTTGTCAAAGATACTTCTGATAGAGGAAGTACAAACTATATAAAGAATTCTTAAAACTCACCACTAAAACAACAGCAGCAGAAAAAAAAAAAAGTTGAACTTTAGATAAAACACCTAAACAGACACCTCACCCAATTAGATACACAGATGACAAATGAACATGATGTGAAAAGATGTGTCCATGCAGAAACCTACATGAATGTTTGTAGTAGTTTTATTCATAATTGTTAAAGCTTGAAAGGAACCAAAATGTCCTTCAGTAGGATAAACAATATAAATTTACTGTGGTACATTCAGATAGTAGAATAATTTTTCACTACTAAAAATAAATGAGTTATAAAGCCATGAAAAGACACAGAGGAACCTTAAATGCATATTAGTTCATGAAGAAATAAATCAGAAGATATTATGTACTTTTGATGGCAACTATACAACATTCCAGAGAAAGTGGGAGTGAAAGGAGCTATGATTGCCAGCCGTTAAGGAGGGAGGAAAAGACAAGTAGGCAGAGCAGAGGTTTTAGTGCAGTGAAACTACTCTGTGTGGTGCTCTGTATGGTAGCTGCAGGTCGTTATGCATTTGTAAAAGCCAAAAAATGTACAATGCCAGACAAACTTTGCACTTTGAGATACATAATGATGTATCAGTGTAGTTTTACCAGTTGGAACAGGTGTGCCACACTCTGGCTTGGGATACTAATGGTGAGGGAGACTATACATGTATAGGCACAGGGGTATATAGTACTCTCTGTACCTTCTCAGTTTTCTGTGAATCTAAAACTGCTCTAAAAATAGTCTGCTGTAAATCTGAATATAATCAGTAGTTTATTTAATAATAATGTTCCAGTGATGTCTTCTTAATTTTGACAAATGTACAATGGGAAGATTAGATGTTAACATTGGGGAAAAGGAAATGGGGCATGTGTGAATTTTCTGCACTATCTTTGTAATTTTTCTGTAAATCTAAAATTATTACAGAATTACAAGTTTTTTTTTAAGCTTCAGATGAGAACATGTGTTTGGAAGTTAGACAGATGAGATTGAATGTTGTAGATGCTAGAATGTTCTAGGTGTTTGTTTGTCCTAGACATTACTGGTTATTTTCAGATTCATATGAACTCTTGAGAAGTAAGTAAGCAGCCAGGGACTAGAGAATATCTTTTTAGAAAAAAAATGTTAACTCTGTGACTTACTTTGGCAAGTTATTTATCCCTAGTTTCTCATCTGCAAAGTGGAGGTAATGTATGTGTCTATTTTATAAAGCAGCTAGAGAATTGAGATTGACTAAGAACTGTGCCTAGCACAGACTAAATGTCTAATAAGTGTTAGTTATTGTTATCATTATTCTGTGCTTGATGTAATTATAATTTTTGAATTATTAGTGAGGAAATACTACTTTTCAAAACTAACACTTGTTCTACTTATATCTTACACATTTTTGTATAGTATTTATGTTTGAATTGAGTCCCTATTTGGCAAACAGAACACTGGGTATTCTTGCAAAGTTTTCACATTAGGGGTGCCATATTTCAGACTTTTTGTCTATACCCAATTTACTTGGAGGGATTTGGGCTCCCCAAATACTGGTTTCTCTTTGTTGAGTTAAGTGAATGCCAGAATCCTCTGTTTCAATTAAGGGCAGAGAGGAGCCCAATTTAACTACCTGATCCCTCTATTTGATGATTTTTAAATTCATGTAAGTAATTATGGCTTTTCTGCACTGATGGATTGTTCTCTATTTATATAAGCTGCATGAAATTATTTTTGGTTTTTATAGTTTTAATCCATCCAAACTTCAAAAATCTTCTATCAACTGCTCACCTGCTATTTACACAAAATTCTAGCATTACATCTGATCTTGAATTTATGCCATATGACCTAAGATAGAACAAGGAGCATGCTGATACAGTCATGTTTTTAAAATGGGCAGGTGCCTACAAGTTGTGATACTTACATATTTGGGGATAAATCTGACCCAGAGCCAAGTTATGTTGGATTTTGTAACCTAATAATGCAGTTAATTTTTTCATGTTAGGGTTTCTCCAGTATAGAAATATATGTAAATATGTGTGGGTTTATATTTGTGTAAATATCACAGGCAACTGAAAAATAAATATTCAAATATTTGTATTATAAATTCTATATAAAATCTGTGGGCAGTAACATTTTTATAATAACGTGATTGCAGTTATTTCATTGCATCTTGTGAATGTTGTGCTAGTTCTATTACTTCATAACAAATTACTACAAATAATGGCTTAAAACAACATATATTTATTATTATATATGTGTCAGAAGTTTACATGGGTCAGAAGCCTGAACAGCTTAGTTGGATCTTCTCAGATGTTTTGCAGAGTTTCAGAGAAAGTATTAACCAGGGCTACATTCTCATCTAAAACTTGGGGTTCTCTTCTAAGCTCATTCAAGTTATTGTCAGCATTCAACTGTTTATATTTGTTGAACTGAAACCCTCAGTTTCTATAGTTGGGCTCCACATGTGGTTCAAAAGTGACTTTTACATTTTTAAGGACAGGAGATAAGCGTCTCTGCTGCTTCAAAACTCTTCTTTCAGGCAATGCCCTGATCCTTTGTTAAGGGGCTTACTTGGTTAAGTCTTGTGCACGAAGGATAATCATCTTTTGGTTAAAAACCTTAAAGGTAACCGTAAAAATCCCTTTATAATATATTTGATTGATTAAAATAAGACAAAGGTAAAAAACAAATACAAAAAAATGACATCAAATCATATTCGAAGCTTTCCCACTAAGATCAAGTACAAAGTAAGAACGTCCCCTCTCACCATTCTTTTTCAATATTGTAGTGAAAGTTCTAGCTATTGCAATAAGAAGGGAAATAAAAGACATAAAATTCGAAAAGAAAATACCAAACTATCTTTGCAGATGACTTGGTAGCGTACTTAAAATATCTGAAAGAACAACCAAATATTTCCTGCAATTTAACAAATGATTATATCAAGATTGCCGGAAACAAGGTTAATATACAAGTCAGTCACTTTTCTACATACCAGCAAAGAATAAATAGAATTTGAAGTAAAGAAATATAATATCATTTACATTATTACATTACAGTATCATTTGCATTAGCATCCCCAAAATGAAATGCTTAGGTATAAATCTAACAAAATGCATACATGATCTATGTATAAAACTACAAAACTCCAGTGAACAAAATCAGAGAACTAAATAAATGGAAAGATATTTTCTATAAGGAATATTCTATATTCAGAAATTCTATTAATATTCAGAAATAGAAAGGTTCAACATTGTCAAAATGTCAGTTCTTCCTAAGTAGTATTGATGTGGAAAAACGAAATTGGATGACTGACACTATGTAATTTCAAGACAACATAAAGCTACAAAAATCTGGACTATGGTATTGATGAGAGAATAGACAAATAGATCAGCGAAACAAGATACAAAGCCCACATAAGCATAATCCATTGATCTTTAACAAAGCAATGAAGACAATAAAATGTAGTAAAGATTTTCTTTTTACAAATGGTGCTGGAGTAACTTTGCATTTACATGTAAAACATTGAATCTAGACAGAGAGATCTTTACACACTTCATAAATAGTAGCTCAGATTTGGTCACATAATACATAAAGCTCTAAAACTCCTGAAAGAATCATAGAGAAAACTTAGAATGACCTGGATATGGTAATCACTTTGTAGATACAACACCAGGGTTCATAAAAGAAATAATTACTAAACTATATTAAAATTTAAAACTAAACCCTGTGAAAGGCATTGTTGAGAGGATAAGATAAGCCACAGACTGGGAGAAAATATTTTCCAAAGATATATCTGATAAAGGAAGGACTATTACGCAAACTATATAGAGAACTCTTTAAACCTCAATGATAAGAAAATAAACAACACCATTGAAAAATAGGCAGTAGACCTGAGCTGACATCTTGCCAAAAGAAGATATACAGATGGTAAATAAGCATATGAAAAGATGCTCAATATCATATGTCACTAGGGGATTACCTTAAATTAAAACAACAAAATTCTGGGAATTTAACAGCTCACTATCTCAGATCTTAATGTTTCACTTTTCATAATTTGCTATTTTCTTCAAACAGTGAACTGAGAAATGCAAAGAAAAAATATGCTTTCCTTGAAATTCAAATAATTTTATCTAACTGTTTAGTTTGTTAGCACTAATTTTGATCCTATTTGAATATATTCTTAAAAAGCAACAGAGTTAACTTTTAACTTGAGAGTATCAAGACACTTTGAAAAATCACTTTTTAAAAGAATAGACACTCTAAAACTTTCATTCCAAACGTAGAGAGCAGAAACAAAAGCTGCGCCCAAAGAACTTTCATTTGGGGGCATTGGGAACATTTTCTACTTCAACACAAATCCTTGGATTTAGAGGATTTTCTTCTATAGACTTAAACATTCCACCCTTGAGTGGTTAGCTTAAGAACTTGGATGAACCACATTTTTTTTTTTAATTTTTGGACAGATGTACAGATAAATCCTTGTAGTGCTTAAATTCTTCTGAAAGCCTATAGAAATCATATTATAGTGCAAGTACTACAGAAAATATGTAACGTACTGAGGTCATGAATAAAACTCACTGCTACTGGTATGAATTTGTATAGTTTACTAGACTTCCAATTTCTGGACCCAACTTTACACAGCTGAACACTTGAGCCTATCTCCAAGATTTGAAAAATAGCGGATATAAAGGTATTCTGACTAAAAAGGTTATTGTCTTCCTTTCCCTAGTTTTATTCTTAGGGTAGAAATAATGGAATGGAAAAGAGTCTTATTTACGTGAAACATGACATTGAAGATTGTCTTTCTCATGTATAAGTATTCTAAGCCAACATTTGATTGCTGTGAACTCCTTTCATCAGATGAGTAGTTATTAGTAAACTTTAGATTCTCTTGAATGTTTCTTTTTCCCAAAATCTTCCTCATTTACTGCCAAAACATCTTTAATAACATTTCCTTCTATTCATATATGTGTGTGCGTGTTTGTGTGTATATGTATATATACCTTGTTTTATATACTTTGTTAGCACACACTTTGTTAAGACAGCCCTAGCAAAGAACTTTAAAATTATCTTATGATAACTAATATTGTCCTGTGGTTATAAGCAGTAACAGTAGTTCTGGTAACCAGCAACAAAAAGAAATAAGGCCTATATTGTCCAATGAGGAGTAGTCCTTGCTTTTGCTTCTATTTTCACTCTATTCTATCAGCCATGAGTTTTACTACATTAGCTAAGTTGTTAAGAGCTCAGATTTGTAGCCAGACTCCCTGGGTTCAAATTCTGATTCTTATTTTGCAATTATATGTAGTAATCTGGCAAAATATTAGGATTCTATAAGATTGAGTACTGTATGTATGGGTTTATATCATTTTTTGTAGTTTTTAATAGTTTGACATTTGATGGTAAATAAATTTGAAGGAACATTCCATTTGTTCTTTCAAATAGATGGGTTATAAATTGAATTTACTGATTAATTAGAAATTTATTTCATTTCATTAAAAATCTAAACTACTAAAATTCTGTAAAACTGATTTAAAAATAGTTTTAGTTTATAACACAAGTGTAACTCTTGCCATAGTAATGTAAGTACATAAAGTTACAAACTGCCAACAATATCATTTTTATGTCACAGTTTTATATACTGAAACAAATAATAATACTTTATTATTGTGATATCCTGATTGATCATGAGGTTATTCTGACTCACTTTTCTGCAAGTTCATTTATTAAGTCATCAAAATTTGTACCACAACTTAACTTTCCAACAGTATATTTGAGAGTAAAATCAGTTGTTGACAAATACAAAAATCACAAATAATTTTAACTACTGCAACTTTAAGGATATTTTGTAGACTGGTAACATTGAGATAAATTATTCTCTATAGAAAGGGAAGAAAAAAAGTGGACATTTCTCACTTTATCCTTCCAAATTCTTGAATCTTATTTCATGATGTTAAATTTTTAAAAAGGCCTTTTTCTTCCCTAATTGAGTGCATGTGGAAGTAACTTATCAAAAGCTGGTGAAAGGAAAAAAGTAAACAAAAGTGTAACCCTGAGGATTTGTTTGGCATATTTTGCTAGCCATCAATTTACATTCTAATCAGGTGTATAGTGAAAGAACACTAAGATGAATCCCTAAAAAGACATTTGCATTTAAGATGGTTTGTCTATTTCATTTCTTTTCAAAAACCATCTTTTGGTTTCATTAACCTTTTGGCCTGTCTTTTTGATTTATATTTCATTTGTTTCTACTCTAACTTTTATTATTTCCTTCCTTCTAGTGGCTTTGGTTTTGTTTGTCTTTTTTTTATACTATTCTCTGCATCACACGTTCATGATTCTCATGAAATAGTTTTTCCACAAAGATTTACCTCTTAATACAAATCAATTCCATATAATTCAAATTGCAAATTGAAATCTACACAATGGTATTTTAATATTTCCTCTCTGATTTCATGTCATTTGTGAAGACAATTTAAGAAACCAAATGTGAATTCTGTGTATGTACATAATTCAAAATGCTTGAAATGCATTCTATCACTATATTTTCAATTGTAAAGGGGAAATTGATATTAAAATTGTCTTCCTCATAATACTTGGTTTATTTAAAACTTTCTATGGAAACTGTGTTCTCTGTCCATTGTGATAACCTTTAAATTTAATTCTGTTATTAATACTGTGAATATTTTCCCTGCAATATTTTTGCTGTTTCCAAATTGGATATTTTAAACTCTGAATAGTTCTAATCATTTACTGATAAGTTTTATTTAAATGAACATGTATATCCTTTTATTTTTAAGTAATTGACATGATACAGTACCTGAGTATATCAGACAGTTAGCGTTTGTGTGCATGGCCTGGGGATGAACTACAGGGAGGGATAGTCACGCCAGCGTCCCAACCTGTCCCCTCCTTCAGGTTGGCACCAAATAACTGTAGCTACAGTCAACTGCTGGGGTGGCAGCAATAGCAGAGCCCCCTTTTTTGCCAAATCTACCAAAGCTGGGGTGGATGGTATAAAATGCTAAGAAAAGTCACCCAACTCTCTGAGCTTCACATTGAGTTAACTAGGTAGTAGCCATCCTCAACTCAGGGACACAGAATCACCTTCCTTGATGTTTGGCCATAGCAAAAAGTTGCCATTAGATGGCACCAAACTTCAGCAGACCTTGGATCACTCATTTTGTTATATGTGCTACCTACCCCTGGTCATTTTTTTACCCTTGTCATATTGCAAACCTTCATCACCACTTGCTATTATGACACTGAATATCATTTTGTTCCTAAAACCATGTATTATTTGAAGAATGTTCTACAAGTTAAAGATGTTCTCCCTCCTACTTGGGAGGAATTGATCACTCCTCTCCCCTCCATACACACACCACACAAAATATAACTCATACATTAATTAATTCTCTGGCTCAATTTGTCAAGAATAAAAACAGAATTTGAAATACAGTTGCACATGGGAAAGGAAGGCATACAGCGTGTTTTACTGTAGTTTCTCCTGATCCTCAAGAATCCTAATGGAACATGGACCTAACATTGACAATACATGCGTTACAGTACTTGTCGAATCTTGAAACTCAATTATTGCTCATTCATGAAGCACCAAGGGAGATTGGTTACCGGAAACTCCCAATGTCAAAATGCATTTTTTTCTTGGCAGCAACTTTTTACTTTTAGTATACACTCGTAATCTTGCCTAAATCAGTGATTACACTGGAGATTATGAAATGGTGATTTACTTCTAGGTTTATACTTTTTAATTCTGCTCATTTTATTTTGATTACAAGAGAGAGAAATATATATATATATAGGGTTGTTCAGCAGCAGCCCTCTGTTTTAGCCTGGTGACAGATCAGTTTACACATCATTAAGAGAGGACAAACAATGTAAATGTACAAATTATCTCAATATAAAATGCTTAATTAAAATTATTAGGAGAGGGAATAGAAAAAAGAGATTTAATGAACAATGTTTAGAAAAACCTTCCCACTGTATATTTAATGAGTTTTCAACAGGCCAGAGTTTACCTTTCTTGTTCTGTTCACTTAGTTGGGAGTTAGACATCTTAAAGAAATCTCAATAGGCATGCATTTCATTATTGTATTCCTTATCTTGACCTCCAAGGCTCTATATTGATTTCCCCTTACCTGACCTATCAACAACTTCTACAGTTCTCTTTAATTAACACAGTACAGATGCACTAGTCCCTTCTTATTCCTCAAGCACATCCAACTTTGCTCAGTACTTCAAGCAAGATTGTCATATGACTTATTTCTTCTTGTTTTTCATTTCTTAACCTAAGTGTCCTCTCCATATATGGCCTCTCACTGTTAAGTAGCCACTACCTGCTCCATGTTACAAGACACTCCTTAAAATCTCTCATAGCACTGCTGATACCTTGACAGTTTCATTGGTCTTTTCTGATTTTCCACAGTAGAATGGAAGTTCCAAGAGAGCACTTGACTATCTTTTTCCAGGTCTATCCTGCCATCTAGAGTAGGATTAGAAACACTATTTTTGAATAAAAGAAACATATCAGTTTATGCATTTGTTAAACTTTTATTATTCGACCTTCTCATTATTATTACATATAAAATATGGATTTAAAATGTATTTGAGGATATGATGCCCAGGAGTCTTGCTTCCAGTAGAGGTAGTGGTAATTTAGTTCAACTCTTGTACTGAGATAGATTTAGAAAATGTGGGGGGGGGGGCGGGGAGGGTGCGGTAATAATACTTTGGAATGCTAACAAGGCAATTATAGGGCCAAACTGCAAAGGAAAGAAATCAAACCTTGAGATATGAATCTGGTATTTAGCTCCACTTTTTCTTTTGAGGGATTTGCCAATTCTGAAAGAGGTGATTGAAAGGTGAAGAAGCTCATGACAGTATGTGCAGGAATAAAAGTAAGACTCTCCAGAGGCATGAGTAAATCATCTAAGCTTTCGACTAAGGTCCTGATGATCTACACCCCCAAAATACAGTGATACACAATTACAGGGATTGAAGTGTGACCTCTAAATTTAATACTTGATGATATTAAGGTCATTCTCATTTGTTGATGACCGTATCCACTGGCATAAGCAAATGTAAATCTGTAACAGAGGGAATAAATTATTTCTGAACCTTAAATACTCTTTTCATATCTGTATATCAAACCTAGAAAACAAGAAAATACAACCAGGAAAATGAAGAAGCAGATAATGTGACAGAAAAGCTAGAGAAATAACTAACTACAACTATAGTAAATAGGAACTACAATGATCACCTATTACATGCTTTTAGAAAGTAAAGCAAACATTGAATATTGACTAATCATTTCAGCTTCACAAGTATGAAACTGAACTCTCAATCTTTCCCCCCAAACCTGTTCCATCATGGCCTTCCTCATCTCTGCCAATGGCAACTCATTCCAGCACTCAGCCCAACACATTGCAGTTAATTTTGTCACACCCTAGATGACTGGTTGGAAAATCTCCACTCTTATTTAAAAGTACAGATAAATACAGAATTTGACCATTTTCACCACAGCCAGTTTGACACTGTTCTTAGTAAATTGCTTGAACCCCTGCTTATAATCTCAACCCAACAGTCAGGCTGATTCTATTAAAGCATATATCAAACCAAATTCTCTTCTGCTCAGAACTTTGCAACACTTCATTCTTTTACTTAGATTAAAAGATGAAGTATTTAAATGGCTTATAGTCTTCTAAGCC
The DNA here is from genome assembly GCA_004024925.1 of Scalopus aquaticus. Taxonomy (NCBI): domain Eukaryota; kingdom Metazoa; phylum Chordata; class Mammalia; order Eulipotyphla; family Talpidae; genus Scalopus; species Scalopus aquaticus. Next base: position 22,910 of record PVIJ01006494.1, on the reverse strand, counting down.
TTTCAAAATCCATGTCAAGCCTTAGAAACGTTATAAATGTGTCAATATGATATATCTCACCCAAATTTGTACTGTAATACTTGTACCACAGGATGTCAATTTTATGCGTTTTTCTATAATACACATGCTTACATTGAGCCAAGAAGTGTTCTGTTGGCACTGCAAATACTGCAGTGGAAACTTTTTCCTGGAAACTTAAATAAATCATATTTTAAAACACTCTTAATTTTGGTAGCAGAATTACATTTCAGTCATCATAAGGATGATTATCAAATTGATTGATGGCCATCAACTGCTATTGTAAATAAGCAAGGCTTTAAAATAATCTTAGTTTAGTAACATTTTTTTTCTTGTATGAATTTGCCTTTTTTACTTTCACATATGGCTCTTCAGGTGTCTGTTTTTAAGTTTTTCTCATCTACCCAGATGCAAATTATAAATACACTTCATAATTTAAAAAATTCAAATTCCATTATGTCACTGAACTAAAATAAAAGTAATGAAACTTAAGTTAAACAATGCTACATGCCCATTTTAAATAATTTTTTTTTTAAAGCAAGATGACTTATCCATTAATTAGTCTACAGTTTGGTTACTGTCACTGTGACCTGGACCCTCCTAGTCCATATCCTGAATCAGGATTTCAGACGTCACTCAGAGTGGAACTCGTGACATGTTATTGGAAAAATGGAAACCACATTTTGCTACTTAATTTGGAGAGAAAACTCTTTGCCAGAAACGATTCACTCTGTACTTTTTCATTTCAGTATCTGTAGCATGCTGAGCAAAATGTGTTTTCTTCTCCTGCATTCTGAGTTGGTAAGGAAGCAGGAATCAGCTTACATAGCTATCTGAACATAGCTGCCAAGACCATTCTTTAAAAAGGAGATATTTTTACACAATAGGGAGTACAAGTATATTTCCTGCCCTTGTCAAAATTCTTTCCAACTTGGATAGGGAAACACCCCCTATTCTACTTTCCCAAATTAGATATTAACTTTTTTAATGAAGAAGGCAAATTACATCTTCGAACATCATGTAACATCATAAGGAAAAGTATTGGAAATTTACTTTGATGACAATGTCTGTTTTGCACATTGTTTTAGAGATAAAAACATTTTGGTATGCATTGTATATTCTCTCTGTGTACTTTTCTTGATACCTACTTTTCTCTTTGTAGCTAACTTTTAAGTGACTAACTTAACTCCATAGTTTATAACAGTATTGTTTAACTCATTAAAATTCTTCAGGAAAAAGAAAAACTAGTATCCTTTGATCAGATCGGTTTCCATTTTGCAAAATAAAGTCATGTTTCACATGACATAAAGCAATGTTTCACAAAGACGATTTATATCCATATAATAGCATTTGCTAAAATTCTATGTACATTTAAGGCCTTATTCTCAATTTTAGGAGATATTAATATAAATTGCTTGAGGTCAGATTTTAAATTCTCACTTAGTAGACAGTAACTTTCACTTGTAAATATTTTTCTTAAAAATATACACAAAAACAACCTGGGGTTCTTTATACCATATTTTCTTCATTCAATAAAAATTAATGGTGATGAATTTGTATTGGGAATACTTTTCAGTACTAATGAAGCAAAAATAAAAAAAAATATTCTTCCCCTGAAGTAACTTAGGATAAGTGGGTATAATTATCAATTGCTATGGAAATATATTAACTTTCTTTTGTACATTGGATTTTTTTCCAAGTGATTGCTCCTTACCTTTTTACTTTATACCTTTTAACTGCACATTTAATTGATTTTTAAAAAACTGTTTGAAACTAAACAGGATATCCCTCTCAAGGTGGGTCTTTTTTCTTTATTTTTGTTTTCTATTTGCATTTTTATTGTGCTTTTTATTGAAGTAACATTTGTTTACAACAGTCTATATTATTAAGAGATATAAGTTATACCTCTTCAGATGATTTCTTTTTTCATTACAGAAACAGAACAGGTAATGTGCAGTTTACAATTCATAGAATTCTCAATCCCATCTCTATATCCTTTGTGACACAATCTATTTCAGATAGGTTGGTTCAGAATATATTATCATCCTTAGAACCTGTGAACAGGTCTAGATCAGATATGTGTAAAATAGTTCTTAATTTTTTATTGACCTGAAATATTGTTCTAATTCCCCAAGGACACTGCCAGATTCAACTTCTAACATCATTGAACCATCCTTTTTTTTTCCCCCATAAAATTGGCAGTTCACATACTTGCAGTCTTTTGAATGACTTGCTTAACAAGAATAGCAAAATCACATCCTTACCCTGTGACTCATTTTCATACTTATTTTGATTAGAATTTTCCTGAGGGCAAAGAACATACCTTATTCATCACCTTAAAATAGGAGAATCCAGCAAAGGGAATTGCGGTAGTGTTTAAGCAATTCATATGTGTTGAATTACTTTTTGTTGATCATGTAACTAAATTTTTGGAAGATGAAAGCAGGATTGTTTCCTTTAGGGGAATTCCTTAACTAACGTTATCAGAGTAAAGTGTTGCCAGTTCCATATATAGAAGCAAAAGCAAGTGTACTCCTGAGACTCAGGGTAGGTATTAATTTGTTCAGCTAGTATTCCATGAACCCTCTTTCCTGCTGAGCATACAGCTCACACTCTCGCATAAAGCACATGGTCTATAGATGTTAAGTTGTAGTTCCCACACAAACAATGAGCTCTTTGAAGCAGAAAATGTTTTAATTTTTGTGGGTTTGTTACCTGTATTCAATAATTTATTTATAACCTTAAGCTTTGGAATTTTGCTTGAATGAATTAAATGAATGGATTAATGAATGAGATGATCATCATTTTGACTGGGCAGTCCTTTCTGCCCAACCTACTCTCTGGGACTTTTTTTATTCTACTGTGTCCAAGGTGGTCTTATTCTCTACTCTGATTATTTATTTTAGGGAATCTAAGATTATTGATACAGATTACTCAACAGAGCAATATCTAAAATTCCAGATGAATTGAAAGTATGGGGCAGGCAGCTTAGTAGCTAAAAGCTCAATCTTTTGTGTCAAAGTCATACAGGTTAGAATATGGGTCCTCTTGATGACAGGGTAACCTTAGATAAATCTATGTGATTTTTCAGGGCCCCTCCTTTTGCGTAATGGCTCTTTCATAATATCACTGTGAAATGATACTCATCAAGAGTTTAGCATAATGTATCCAATAGTTATATAGTAATTACAATAATCATATATTAAATATGTGCATTATGACTTTAAATCAGACTGAAAGGAATGCTCTAAAATAAAGGAAATGCAAATAAGACCAACAGGAATTCATATGACAGAGTGTATTGACAAACAAATAACTCATGAAGTTATGGATCTTAGTAATTTCATGATGGGATAACTGTATTTACAAAATAGCTGTGGTGATTGTCAGTAAATATCTACTCATGTCCTTTTAGAAAGACCCACTTTATTCTTCTGTTCCTACTTTAATTAATAGCTCACTATTTCACTCTCAAAATTGTCAGGGTTTGGACAATGAATTGCATAGTTACTTTATGATAGCACATGTACTGACCTGGAAAATTTTAGGATGAATTTCCTGAAATATTGAATAAGTGTCACACAATAAAATTTTGCAAAACAATATAGGAAGAGTTTCATCTTCAGTATACAAAGATCTGGTTTGAGCAACATTTCTATTCTATCCAAATAACCAATTTTTATTCACTTCAGATAGTCAAGCAGCCTACTAAGGGACACAGCAAAAGCAGTACTGAAAGTGAAGTACATAGTAATACAGGCCCATGTCAAGAAACAAGAAAGAGCTTAAATAAATAATATTATCTCTCACCGTAAGGAACTAAAAAAAAGACAAAACCAAAAACTATTAGAAGGAAGGAAATAATAAAAATTAGAGCATAAATAAATAAATGAAATAGAGTCTGAAGTTTAATGAAACAAAAAGTTGGTTCTTTAATAAAAAAATAAATTATCTTAAATGCAAATATCTTTTTGGCAATTCACCTTGGTGTACTTTCACCATGCACTTGATAAGAACATAACTTCAATACCTTGCAAAATATGCCAAGTGACTCTTAGGATTGCATTTTTGGATACTTTTTTTCCCCTTTCACCAGCTTCTGATACGTTACTAACACATAGACTAACTTAGGGGAGAAAAAGGCTTTTTAAAAAACTTATCATTATGAAGTGAGATTCAGGAATTTGGAAGGATACAAAAAGAAATGTCCATTTTCTTTCCTTTAGAGAATAACATCTTTCCAACAATTGTTTAATAAAGGAAAAATGTTCTAATAGAAAGTTCTTCTTTGTTGTTATTTACCAATCTTCTTTTATACTGACATGAAGGGTCCTGTCACTTCAAGTTTTTTCTGTAAGTTTTTGCCATCATCTAAAAGACAAAACAAGTAGAAAATAAATTACACTGTTATTCATCAATACAAAATATTTTCTATCAAAGAAGTCATAATCAGAAAGCTGACATGCAAATTGTCTATCATAAGTAAATTAGTGTTTGAAGCATATTTTTTCAAAGTATTATGTAGTACTTTTCTTATAGTAACTATTAAAATACTAGTGATAAAAAACTATCAGACTGTGAATATGCAAATAGTAGCATTTTAAAACTAATATTATGGAAATAAAGATAGATATTCAGGTGACGTTAAGAGAAATGTGATACTTTTCATATTAACAGATTTACAACTGAAAGAGCTGTAGGGAATTTGCTTGGTGAGTTATAAGCACAAATTCATAGTTATTGTAATTCCAAGAATATGTTTGCAATTCAATAGTATTTCCGAAGACATTTTAATCAGTGATGATGGCATCTTGGATAGTGAAAATGATTGTGAAATATTCATGTGCTAACCCTTATCTGTAAATACAATTAAAATTATTCTGAGAGCTGAACATTGACAGGTTATACTTGCCTTGAAGCAACTGTCCACAGTCTGTTTAAGCATAAACTCAGTAAACATACAGGTATTAGAGTAATTATTTTAATATATTTTTTCACTAATTTTAATATTCTAGAGCATTTGAAATTACAGTGTTAATAGAAAAATACATTAACTTTGTCTTGACGTCCAAACTGTTAGAAAATATTACGTTAGAATTTTTAATGTTATATTGAAAGAGAAATGAACTGTTTTTATTTTAAAAGTTATCCACTTCTGGCTGTTGGGCTTGGTTTTAAGTTTTGGACCCCAAACTTCTCTCACATCAGGTTGGATTTATGTCTATTGATCATTTGTAAACCAAACTGCAATTTTTTGGCTAATTCTTTGTAGGATAATTATTCTGGGCATACCAACTCTCTCTAGAGGCCTAGAAATATCCCAAATGCAAAGTGAAATTATCAAAGGATGCAGTCAATGATGGAACAAAGTTTTTCAATATGCCTCCACTTAGATTTTTCTGGACATTGAGTTTACATATACACAACTGGCTGAGTGTACACAAACACTTTGGTTGTGAGGTACCAACATGAGGTAACCAGAAGCCTATATGTCTGCCTTTTGACCAAATTTCTGCCATTTGACCAATCAACCAAATAAGTGCAATTCAAGAAAAAGTAACTATAAAATATGCCAGTTTTCTAGCATAACTAATTAACTGATTTTATGATAATTAAAGTTAATTTTATATTACCTGAAATACTTGAAGTAATGGTTAAAATACACATCATTAGTCAGTTTAACTTTGTGATTGTGGGTATGAAATTTGTAATGGAAAATGTTAAAATTTATCATTTCTATCATCTTTGAAGGAGTAGGGGTCCTAGTGTCCTATTGGATGTGGGATTTTTTAATCTGTGCATTACATGAAGCTGTGAGCCTGAAGGCCTTGTACAAACTTGAATACACAGATGGCTAAAGAAATGGGCAATTGGGGGAAAGTGGCAATGAAATACATTGACCCATATATAAAAACAGAGAGGTTTGTTTTCTGTTTGGTGGGAATTCTGTCAAAAAAAAGGAGAGAAGCTAGAGGATGCCTGAGAAAACACAGGAAGGGGGAAGGGTGGAGGGGAGGAAAGGAGGAGGGACAGTGGTAGAAAGAAAGAAAAATGTGCTACATTACATTACAGTAATCTAAAATAATATTTTGGGTGTGAAAAGCTAAATTGTGTGATGTAACTGTTCTCCCCATCTCCTGTCTTCTATAAAAAATCTTCTGACAACGTGCTTGATGTTTTTAAAATGTGCTTCCTTCAGAAGGTGAAGTGCTAAATCCTAATCCAGTGTTAACCCAGGCAAAAACCTATGGCTTTTCAGGGGATCTATGGCATTCTTTTGTGTCTGCCTTTTAAGACAAGAGGTTGAGAGGAAAAAATACTAAAAACAAATATATGACAACTTAAAAAAATTTCTCAAAACACCTTTTTAAATATAAAGAATAGTTGAATTTTGTATTTTTACTTTTGAGTTCAGAGGTGAAATGATGGGAAAATAATGCATTGCTCAATTTAAATTCTGATGTTGCTTGTGTAGATAAAAATAGAAAAGTGACAGAACTAACGGTGGCTACCTGCAGCTTGAAGAGAATGCCGGCTCTCCAGAATGGGTCCTGTTACATTCTGAGGTAGAATAAAAATTGTCCTGTCTAGATTGCTCATCATACTTTCCATTAATGCTTTATAACCTGGATAAGTCATGACATTTTCCCTAATTCTAGCCTAAACGACATGCTGCTGATATTGCCAGCAATCTGTGAGTCCAGCCTTCTCTACAAGGTTGTTTCTGTGTGTGTGTTCGTGCATCCTGGTTACCATGGTTCAGAAATATTTTCTCAAAATGATCTTTTAAAGTACATATCAAAATCAGGTAAACTGTTGTTTCAGAGTTGATAAGGCTGAAAAAAATGGATAACATGCAGATATTATTGCCAAAGACTACAACAGTCTCAGGACATCTGGAATATTATATTTTCATTTAAAAAATTAAAAATATTTATTAGGCAGATAAAACCATAAGGTGCATGTGAACAGTCTTTACCTTACAGGTAGAAAAAACATACAAAAACTGCAAAATATTATAAAATATTTTGAAAGATGTTAGATATAGGTGAAAAGGAAGTTGAATGGATAAAAGGGAGGTGAGAACAGCATGGAAGAGAAGGGGAAACAGAGGAAGGTAAGAAATGAAAGAGGGGAACATTTATATCATTAAGAGATTTCATTATAATTTTAAAAATAAAATATGTGATTACATCCCATCAGCGAAAGAATAAAATTATTCAAGTACTATAATTATGCCTTGATTAAATCACTCATATCTTCTCTCAAGGGCAAAGTTAATGACAAAATTCCAGTTGCTAAAGCATCAAATGGTTGAAATAGTTTTGTCACAGAATATATTATTCAGTATTACAAATTTGCAACTTTTTAAAAGTTATAGCAACTTAACCTTTTTTATTTTAAAGTTTATAATCTCAATTCAGACACAGAGTTGAAAATTGAATCCTTCATGTAGAAAGCTAAATATCCCATCTCTTTAAGTACATTCACAAGATGCCGTTTATATACACCTGTATCTGTGTACTAATTGAATTCCTTGCACTTTAAATGAGTTTACCGTTCCATGGTATTTTTTTTTTTTGTCATGAGATGTCTAATATTCAGGATTCACTTGTTTCTTTATAAGAAAATTCATGTTCTGTTTTTTGGTTTTTTTTTTTTTTGACATGAAGTGTCTAATATTCAGGACTCATTTTTTTCTTTATATAAAATTCATATTCCGTTGTAGAGCTGAATTTTGTGCTCCCAAATATATTGAAGTCCTACCCTTACTTCCCCACCATGTGATTGTATTTGTAAGACAGATTTAAGCATGTGGTTAGTTAAAGGAATTCTTAAGGGTGGGTTCTAAGTTCCATATAGCTGGTGTCCTTATAAAAAGAGAAAGAGCTCTCAAAGATCTCTTCTCATGGACACATTCAAAGAGGAAAGGTCATGTGAGAGAGAACTCACCAGAAACTTTTCTGGCACCTTGATCTCGAACTTCTAGCTTCCAGAACTGTGAGGAAAAAAAAAAATCTGTTGTTTAAGCCACTCAGTCTGTCTCATATTATAGCAACTCTATCACTCTAATAAACATACCATTATATTTTAATTCATAAACACATTTTAACTATACCTCTTAGATCTACCAGATTTAGCACAGACATACATATTAATTAAACAAATGGATAAATAAAATAAAAATTTGCAAATATAGCAGTGTCATATACATAAAAAATATACACATTGAAGGTTTTAACTTATTTTTTAAATTAAAGTTTTACTTCTTTTGCTGAATCTCTGGTTCATCTTGCTTTTGTAGTTATTTCTTAAGTTCCTTTTAAGTAATATCTTGGTACAACAAATGGATCTTTTCCCTCATTGATTATTATGGCAATATCCTTGTAAAAGTGATGAGGCAGAGCAGCAGAGAGCAAGAGAATTAAGATTTTTAAAGAATATACCATAATAAATGAAAATTTTCTTAAAAATGAAAAAACATATTTGGAGACATAATATATTTTGGGAAGCTATTATTTGATTCTATTCATTGGCAAAGATGATGTATATATTTCTAGTACTTACTGTTCAGAACTGATTCAGTAAGCAGTGGAAATTATGAAACAAGTGCCCTATTTCTACATATCCCTAAATAAAAGGTTTTTGTGTAAGGTGAATATAAAATAATGTTTTAACTGAATTGAAACTTCTAATTAAAATGAAATCTAATCTTTGAATATAGTTTTTTTTTACTTCAGATGTACTATTAAGCAATAATTTCAAAATCATATTTTTTATCAGATTTGATAGAGCCTTTCAGAAGTATTAATAATCCAAAAGCAAATATTCTAAAAGCTCATTGGTTTTTGCTTTTATAAACATACATATTTGGCAACCATGTATTTCTGATAAAAATTGAGTGTTCTGAATTGAGACTTCTGTAAGCTCATGATAAACTGCAGTTTCAAAGAATGAATTCAAAGTGTGAAAAAATATAAATATCTCAATAATCCAAAATAGGATTTTTAGTTACCAAAGAAATGCTTTACAAATTGAAATAGATATTGCCATATCTGCCAAGATTCTGTGTATATTCAATCAAAAGGGAACTTAAAGTTTATATAAGCTCACGTGTTTGCATGTGTTATCTGATTTGGAAACTATAATCCATGTTTATTTTTTGGCTTTCATGTCCTCTGATCTTAAAATATTGAAAGAACATTTTAATGATATCTACATGTAGTTATACTTCCCAGTTATAAACTGTGGGGTTTATAGATTGTTTATTCAGATAGTAAGTAGGATACCTGGATTTGATGTTCCTTAGAAACAGTTCTTCATTCACATTAGTCAACATTTCAGATCAATTTTTGTGGTCATATACAAATGCTCTGAATTCATCAGTACACTTCATTTTCAGAAATAAACTGGAGGTAGAATAAGTGTTTTTTTATATTGATGTATTCTGTATTGATATTCTAAAATATCACTAGAGTAAAGGTGAATTCAGTCAGGTGAATCTGTGAAATCTATATAATCAGGAAGTTCATTTGCTCATTCAAAATACATTTGCAAAATACATACATTATGTTGGTTCAAGTTACTAACATAAAAGTAACTTTCCTTGTGCTGTGAAAGACACAAACACAACAGACAGAAAGATAAGTGACATTCTTATCTTCAACAAACTGATAATTCACTAGTGTTATTGAGAAAACAATAGAAAACTATAATAAAAGGTCAGAAGGAAGTGATAACAATAAAAGTATTATAACCAATAATTTAGAAAGGTCAATGTGTACCAGTAGATTCAAAGTTGATTTCACAGTGTAGGTGATATTTGCATTGGGCTGTGGTAGGTTAGCCATGAACAACAGACAGAGATCATGAAGAACATTAAAATATTAAAAAGAGAGAATTCTACCAAGCTAAGGAAGTATATTAGAGGGAGATTATTAGTTGTTATATTGTTTGGCATATAAAATGATTTTAAGTATTTTAAAAATCATCTACAATGTACTACTTTATGAAAAACAGATGCATTTCTTATTATTATGGAACTGCAAATCAAAATAATGAGGTATTTCACACCTGTTACCAAAAATACAAGAAATCAGAGTAGGCAAGGATGCTGAGAAAAGGGAACCTTGTACACTGTTGATAGTGTAATAATATCGCCAACAATATTATTGTCTTCTAGATTGTTATATATTTTAAAATGCTTTTACTTTTTGTAGGCTTCATTATTGTTTTTATATGTACTTGGAGGCTTTAAATCTTTTCTGTTACAAGATATCTTAAATGTTAAAAATTCAAATTTGTATGAAGAGCTAATTTGAGCATGCATGTATTGTGGAACATGAATATTTACTTGATACACCTATTTGAGGTTTTGACTAGAAGCTGTCATGATAGCCTTAATATAAATGATACTAGGTCTCTTCAAAAGGGGTTCTTGTGAATTTGACACGTAGCAGTTACTAAGCAAAACACCAGCAGTGATAAACAGTCCAATTTCAGCTTGTCAAAAACTTAACTGAAGACTCAGAGGAAATGCATGATCGGAAACATCTGTTCTCTTTCCAGGGCTGTTGAGAGATGATGACAATACAGCTCTTAACAATAGATAAATAAATCATAAAATTCTCAAAGGTGATTTTTTAAAATTTACCTTAACTTGTTGAGCTAAAGAGTGGCTGTTATTCTAAAAATGAGATGGCTGTCCCCAACAGATTCTCAATGCTATTAGGATTTTCAGGTCTGATCCCATCCCCCAAAGCCCTACAAATCCTTTCCTGAGTTCATCTCTTCTTTCCATGCCCCAGATTGGACAGCTATGTGGACATGTTGAATTCAAAATTATTAAAACTGACTCTACTTGCTTCTTTATGTATTTTTAATGCATTGACTGAAGTATTTAAAATTTTTGGTTGGTCTGAATTCTAGTTCTAGAGATGGTCCTGGTATAAAGTATTCAAGCTCTTCCTCAACACTGCCTGGATAATTGATTTGTCTTTTGTAGATTTAGCCTCTTGCCAGTTTGAATATCCATGAGAATTTCCATGAACCTCTCCAGTTCCCAGCATTTCCCTCAAACTTTCTCCTTCAATCTTCACTAAAGTAAACTGAAAACATGGCTGTTGCTAGAAATTTCTGTTTGATATTCCTTTTGGTTTAATTAAAGCACTGAGGACGACTACTGTAAATCAATTTAAACTATCTTAAATGTGAGGGGAATTATATTAAAAAGATACTAAGGTACTTTGGAATAAAACGTTGAATTATTTTTATTAAATGAATGATAATGAATAAATGAATGAATACATGTAAGAATTATTAATGATAGAGCTTTTAATGTTTGAGTTATCAAAATAATTACTTGTCTTTTAAATTTCAAATTTCCTTGCTACTTCGTTCTCATTTTGGTGAATAACAAGGACAAACAAGAAGTGAAAAAAAGGCAAATGAGTTACTCATATGTTAGTAATTTATTATTCATTTAAATGTTATCTGATTATACCAGAAAGACCCAGACAGAAAATTATCGTGCTTATTCATTTACAAATTTCTTTGTAGAAGTATTTTTAATTGTAAGAATCTGAGTCATTTAAACTCAGATCAGGGCTTAGGTAGGCAAGGGTAAACAAGGACCTTTAATAAATTTTTTTCATTATAGTGCTAGCATTTTTTATTATTAACTCCCTTTTATCAAGCAAACATGAAAACAACTTTTAGAATTGCTTTTAAAAGTTAACAGCTTATTGGTGAAGTGGGCAGAAGAAAAAATAGAGAGGTGGCGTGAGCTTGAATACGCCTGCATCATCTCTTAGAAATAGAATTCAAGCCAACAACAACAAAATAAGATACACTTGTAGTTACAGTAACAAAAGGCAAGTGAACTTAATTTAATAATTTAAAATGCAGTATATCCAAAATAATATCATTCCTGTGTGTGATCTCTATAATTTTACTTTTTTTTTTTTACACTTTAAATTCGTTCTTTAAATCTGGAGTTTATCTCTAGCTTACAAACCATCTCAATTCGGATGTTTGTTTTTTTATCAGAATTATTTTTGATGTTTAGAATCGTATAGTTCAAAATTTTAGAGTGGAAAAAATGGATTCACATATGTAAGTTGTTCTAAACAGTTTCCCAATAACTGACCTGAGTGTCAGTATTTTTATTTACATTTAAATAAATAAAAATTGTTTGTCATACTTGCTGCATTTCAAGTGATGAATAGCCACATAAGGCTAGTAGTTCCCCATGCTGGTTATTGTAGCTCTATGCTGAAAATCATGAAGTGACAAAGACAGCCTTAAAAAGAGAAACATTATGAAATGCTGTGCAGAGATAATGGCAGGGTATGTAAAGTTTAAAAACTAGATATTCAGATGTTGAGTAATGCAATGTTGAATTTGTTAAAATCTGTTTGCTCAATATTAAGTGCTTTTCAGTTACAATGATAGTCATATCAAGGATGGAGTATAATTTGAGGCAAATTTTCAAATCTTTAAAAAATTTTTAGTACAAGAGTACAGAGAAATCTTAGATAACTCATATATTATCTAGTCTACTTCATTTTGTAAAGATAAAACATACCCAAAAATACTATCCAGTTATCCAAAATCTCAAGTACTTGGAAAAAAGGCAGAGCTAGATCCAGGTTATAATGGTTTTACTATTGTATCAAATAAAGGCTCATATAATATTAATGAATACTCGTGAAAACTTCAATTTTAATCCACTTACCTTAGACATAATCCATCTTTTTAACTATTGAACTACTTGATCTTTAATACTTGATTTTACAGTTATTATGCATATTAACTCTACCAGAGCTACGAGGATAGGTCTTAGGTTGTGTTTCTGTCAACAAAAAATATAAAGGGCAGGAACAGACTTTTGGAGGTGATGTATTGGTTTACATTATGACAATGCTAAAAAGATTATTACGTAAAAAATTTTGAAAATAAAATTCAAGTTTGACTTGAATAAATGAATGTAATTCCTTTAATAACAATTAGAAAACCACCATTTTTTTATTATCGTTATTTATGTCTTTTACATTTTGTATTCCCCTTGGGTAGCCCACCACCAATTCACCCGTGATCCATCTCCATGGTCCCTTGTATTCTTTTCTATTCCATTTTGTGCCCTTATCCTCCCCTCCCCCAGCCCCTCTTCCCTCCCCCCTCACCCCCCCCTGCTGAGTGTCTCTCTCCTATTTGGTTTCCCTATAGTCCTGTTATAAGTGAAACCATTCGATATTTTTCTTTCTGGCTTATTTTACTGAGTATGATTCCCTCTATTTCCATCCATGTCACTGCAAATTGCATTTGTTTATCTTCTTTGAATGCTGAATAGTATTCCATTGTGTATATGTACCACATCTTCTTGATCCAATCATCTATTTTTGGACATCTGGAGAAAACCACCATTTAGAGTTAAAATTTTAGTCTTGAACCTGACAAACCAAATGTCATATCAGTTGTATGTAAGAAAACTCAACTAAAAGTGCTTTATCTGATAAACTTGTGAATCCACTGCCATTTCCTGATCCATGCTAAGTGATAAATAGAAGGTTTGCCTTTTTGACTCTGCAGGTGAACTTCAGTCCCAGTAGTTTGAATGCATACGTGACACACTAGCAATATCTTCCACACCCTGTATATACTAGAATAAAATGTTGCAGCTATTTTCTTTGTCCTTTAGAGAGTAACCAGTGGTATGTCTTCATTTTGTGTTAAACTGAGCATGTTCACGTACTTCAGTTATTGTCCATCCTTGAACATACCCTATGTTATCTATGTTACCTCCACAAAAGATCACATGACCTTTTCCCCTGTGTGTTTCTGTTTTCAAAATTCCTTCTTTGTATTAGGACACCAGTCACTGGATTAGGGCGCAACTTAATCTGTTAAGACTTCATCTTAATTATATCTGCAGAGACCTTATTTCCAAATAAGATCACAATCACACGTTCAGGAAGTTAGGAGTTCAACATATCTCTTTAGGAGGACATGATTCAACTACAACATTGCCCCAAATCTTAGCATCTGCTAATATTAAATTTCCTAGTTTCAGTCTTCTAACTTAAAGTTTCTAACAGTTAGAAAATTTTCATCCTGGAAGCACCCTAAGACATACGTAGATTCCCATATCATTCTTTGTATCACTTACCAAAAGTTAAACATTTTTCTAAGCACATATTAAAATATAGCACTTCATTTCATTTTCACAAATAATGTTCAGTATCATTACTTCTATGTAAACTGAGTCAATTAGATTGTTCATAATTGTATTGTTTTAGGTAGCTATAGTTAGGTATCATTGTGAATCAACTTTGCTATAGGCGCCATGAATTACAAACACACTTCCTAGTGAACGTCACCTTATCATTAATAGCAAGTAGATAGAAAAATAGTCAGACCACCTGCTATATATACTTAATAAAATTCCAAATCTCTTTTAGAATACTGACGGCACATATGAAAGGTTCGTTCAAGGCAAAATTGACAATATTGCAGGGAGAGTAGCAGTAATCAACTAATCTCCTATTCAGAGTCCAATGAGAAAGTCCTCCAATTGGTGCCCTGACACAACAGCCCCAGAAGTCTTAGATCCTGGAACACCATTCTGGTAGGTTTACATACACACATGAGTATAATTCAAGTACTAGTAAGAAATTTGTCTGATGTATACAAAAATTAATTTATGGAGACAAGATTTGAACCACCTTTCTACAGTGCCTACTATAGAAATGAAAATGGTGATCGTAGAAAATAGTTTTAAAATATAACTTTTTTAATAGTCACAAACTAAAAACACACACACACAAAATGTCTGTCAGGTAAACAGAGAAACAACATATGGTAAGGTGGATCCATACAATAGGATTCTACTGAAAAAAAGGAAACAAACCATCGATGCAATAAAAACAGGGATAAATATGAAATAATTGTGTTGGGTGAATAAGTCAGTCAAAAAAGAGAATATATATTGCAGTATCCATTTCCATAACATTCTAGAAATTGCAAAATAATATATACTGATAAAAAGTAGATCAATGATCTAAAGTGACAAAATGGACTAGAATGAAGGGAGAAATAGATTACAATGGTGGAATGAGGGAAGTTTTGGGGGGAGATATAGACATGTTTCTTTCTGATTGTAATGACCTTAAATATAGACATATTTATATGTGTCAAAACTCATCAAATGGTACCCTTTAATGTTTACATTTTATTATATATAAACAAAACCTCAGTAAGTATTAAAAAATGTAGTCATCAAGGAGTGTTATCTCAAAACCTAGGAAAAGAGTAGCTCAGAGGGAGTAAAGGAAAGAGAAGAACTTCTGCAACTTTACTTGAGATTGAGCTAAAGATACTTCTGGAAATGCATCATGGCCCCTGGAGCTTACTGTTAGGAGCCAAGAAATTCTTCCTCCCCATTTTTTGGCTAAGCCATTGGGACCATATTCTGTTGCTTGTAACAGAGAGATCCTTAGCTGAACCAGAAATACTGCCTGCCAGAAGGTCTGGTAAAGAAAAGTAAAAATGAATAAACCCCTGGGTATAAAACAAGTTTAAAATTTAACTACTTAAGTAATTATAGTGTCATGTTGCAACTTATAATTTACTGATGGAAACATTTGGTCCAAATCAATAGTTCTCTTAAGATCTTGATAATCCTTGGAGATTTGTTCATTTCCCAGTAGGTTCTGATTAATGTTTGCTACTGGATTTTGGAATGAGTCTCATGACCTGAATTTCCTTTTCCCCAAAGCAAGAGGACTATGTCTAAGTAAATCTTGATTTAATAGCCTGATTTCAGTATGTAGTGTTGCTAAATATTAGCAGTTTGTAGTTTTGCCTTTCTGTGTGAAAAGAGTATCTCCAGAGTATCATGTCTTCCTTTTTCTTTCTTTAACCTCTTACTTTAAGAAAATGTAGTTGCTTTCGAGGCGATATCCATTTCTCTTTATGTTCCAAACTTCCCTTTTTAGTAATGCCTTAGTTCCTTAGCAGTATAAAGATCAATTTAAATATACACTGGAAGATTGTATTACCTTATGAGGGCTGCTATGACAAAATATAACAGACTCAATAACAGAAGTGGATTTTCTCACAGTTCTCTAGGAATTAAGTCCAGGAAAAGATGGTAGCAGGTTTAGGTTGTTCTGAGGCCTCTTTTCTTACCTCTATCTTTATATAATTATCTCTGATTCTGTATTATTTGTGTATTAATTTCCTCTTATAATGATTCTCATCATACTGGATTAGGATCTACTCTTATGGTCCTGTTTTAATATAATTTGTGTTCAAAGGGCCTAACTGGAAATGCAGTCCTGATCAGAGGTATTGAGGATTAGACTTCTACATGTGAATTTTTTAAAAGGATTTATTTATTTATGCATACAAGCTGGGGTACAGGCCAGAGGTGTGGGGCGGTGAGAGGGTTCACCAGAGACAGAGTGGGGAGCAGAAAAGGCAGATGGATGAAAATACACTGCTGAGGGGAGCAGTGGGTGAGGCAGGAGAGGTCAGCTGTGCTATTTGGGAATCTCCCCAGCTGGGCATCAAACTAGAGCCACCGACAGCTTCACAGCGCAGCACTTAACTGCTGTGCCACCAGGGAGGCCCTACATGTGAATTTTAAAGGGAGATAATTTAGTTCATAATAGAACTTCAGCTTCAGCTCCTTTTTTATTCTCTCATAGTGTGAAATCTCTGAGAACATCAATAAATACATCATACAATAAGTATATTTGAACTACTACTAATAATGCTAGGCATGTTTACTTTGGAATTAGACAATCAGCTTATCATCAATAATCACACGTCAAGATGAAATACCTGAATGGATATGTCTTATAAATCACACTCCATTACACATATCAAAGTTATTTGATTGGATTGAGTTAATGATGTTTGCCCTCATATTTTCCCAGCACAACAAACTGTCAGCCTGATCAAATAAAATAGCCCTGTGGGGAATTTCTTCTCCTAATACGCCTCCTCACTCAGATATTTACGCTAATATATGCATATTCCCCATTGTCTAATGCTTTGCCTTATTTTACTTCAAGTGAAACCAGTACATTATCTCATCTGGTATTTCCCTTAGCTTTATGACCTTCTCCTTTGTGATATGCAAAAGTAACTCCTTTGAACTACCCCTTTAGAGTTTAGATTTCTGATCACTTATAGTCTCCTTTCTGTCCTCCTATTCATAGTTTTCTGCTCAAAGGAGAAAATACTTCTGGTTCCTGCTTGTACATGAGGCTAATCTTACTAGCTGACTGCCATTTCTGCCAATGAGAAAATGTCACTTCTGGGATAGAGTGACACAAAAGAATATGTGGACATCCTCTTCCTGAAATTGTGCACTAAGACAAACTATTACTCACTTTATGTTCAGCACCACCCAGCCTGTCATTTACCTGACTGACACGTGTCAAACTGTGCTAGGCCAGAATTCTCAGAGGCATTCATAGAAAAATCTCAGCCTGTGTCCAAAGACTAAGAATCTTCTCTAAAATATCTCAATGCCTTAGAAACAGAACAGGAATGAAGAAGATTAATAGAGATAAAATAACCCCTATAAATTATTTTTCCCTGGGATCAAGATTTCAAAATTAAGCTGTTGCTTACTTTTTTTTTGATAACTCACTCTCTAAACAATTTTTTGCCTCAGTTTTCTCAACTGGGGTAATAACTTTCCCAAAAGAGTATATCATACATACCTAACAGTGGTAATAATAACCTTATACATATGAAAGTTTATCATAAATCCTGTGAGCATTTCATATACTAGTAAAAGTAATAATTATATTCTCTATAAGGTTTTCTACCTACAGGATTTCTAAAAGATTTCCAGTGTTGTAGCAAGAAACTACTGGAAGCAATTTCAATCTTTCTGAAGAAAGTTTATTCTAAAGTAAATAAGACAGGAGCTGAAATGTGTGTGTGAGAGTGTGTGTGTGTGTGTGTGTGTGTTTTGTAACTGCCAGGTTCTCTATCTGAAATTTAGTTACCATACTACTTTTTTATAGTTCCTAAATTTTCATAGTTTTAAGCAACCAAGAAATATTTTATAGTTGATATTTTATGAATGCCACATAAAATGAATCACAGAAATTATGTGACAGTTTTTACTTATAGAAATGATTTTTATGTCATAGTCTCCAATTTTTTTCGCTTCAACCTTCTTAGGTGGTACAAAGCACAGACCAACATGACTTTGACAAAATTACCTTTGGGGAATTTAGTTAATTCACTTTACAAAACTGACACACCCAAGCATCTGCAGTTTCCAGATTGATTTTGAGTTCTCCTTAAGATATTTTTAAAATATTATCTTTCATATTCACAAAAGATACTAAATTCAAAATACAGAATATTCCAGGTGTCCAAAATTATAAATTGATAATTCAATGCAATTCCTTATTACTCAAAATGTAGTATTGCAAGAGGGTGGTCCTCAGGAAAGGGGAGGGTCCCAGGACCACAGGTGAGAACCCAGACATACACCCCACGGGGTTCCCCTGTAACAGTATGAGTGAACTGAAAGTATGTGTACTTATTTCACTGACTTACATAACCTAAAGTGAGGGTAAAGTCCTGGTTCTGAGAATAGCCAGTCATCTATAGGAACAATAACATTATGTTTAACTATATATGTTAATTTAGTACTATTTGCAAAAAATTAATATGACTGATTAAAGCTATAGTGACATTGCTTCCCCCAAAATGTATAATGTTTACATATTCACAGTCAAAGTTAAATGAATTTTTTTTTGTTTTTATAGATTAAACTTTTTTTTAATTGTAAAGAGAGTTTTAAGTTCTAAATCTAGGAGGTAAAGGAGATCAAAGATATGGCTTTGGAAGGGGCTTTTTTCCCCCCTCAAATTATATTTCAGCAACATTGGTTTACCACACTATGCATGATTTAGAAGTATAGGTTCACACCTCTACAGATACATATTATCACACCACACCCACCAGCAAGGTACTCAGGGGCGCCACCATAGTCCATTGGGCCCCTTCCCCCTTAACTCCTCCCTCCCTCACTTACCCCTTTGGTAGCTTCAATTCTGCAGTCAAGATTTCTAGGGTTTGTTTTGGTTTAATTTTGTCTTATTTTGTTTCACTATATTCTAGGGGCCCAGAAAGCAACACTCTAACCTTGGGTGACACACTCTAAGTCTCTTTGATGTGCTGAGACTTCAAACATGCAAAGGATCTCAATTCATAGATTCCTACTAATCAACTATCTTTATCACTGTCCCAGGCTACCAAGACAGCATACTTAAATGTTAAATGGCTTCTTTACATGTAGTGTTTCGTGTTATGTAACTTTTTTTTTTTCCCCAAATTTCTTCTTTCAGATGCCTTGACCATATATAGTCCAGAAGATTCCCTAATGATTTTGGCTTTCCTTCTTGAAAAGCTCTTTTATTACTTTTCTTAGATATGCTTATTAGTTTTCAATAATTGTTTTTCAGTGGCTAGCCTGAAGAAAGTGATTCAAGTGTTTCAGTAATTGAATTTGTGCTTTGGGATGTTATTTCAGGAAGACGCATGTTTTCTTTGTCAAGGCTTGGCTTTGCCAAGGAATTTATGAAATGGAAGGTGAAGAGGCACTCTTTCCTTTCTGCTTCTCAAAGGGATAGCTTTCTCCCACGTTTTTTAAAATATGGAACTCACCTATCTCATCTTTGTTAACAAATCATTTGAGTCCTAAAACTCCAATACTCATCAATATAATGACTATAATAATCACTTTTGCTCTCTAGCTTCATCTGAAAAATTCTTAATAGTTCCAGTGATGAGGTATAATCAGATATATTCCAGATTCCCAAGAAGAGCATTTATTTGTACTGCGGTTAAATAGTGAAGTCAACTTGGTAAAAATAGTCTTCCCATAGAGATATCTCAGCCTTTGTCTGAAGAGCACCCTCTTTTTAAAGATTCCAAAATGAAACCACTTATTAGACCAACTAGTTGTCTGGTTATTAAGTAAGAATATAAAGTGGAGCAGCTCTGAGAAATAATAATGAATCTAATAATAAAATGTAATAAGATGGTACATGATACAATCGAGAACTGCTTTGATTAGAATCGTGAGCATAAAAGATTAACAGACCTAAAATCACAGTTCCCCCATTGTATAACTTCAGACATTTATACCAACAATAACAACAGATTTTCCAGTGAGATACTTATCTCTAGCTCAGGTTGATGCCTATAGGTCATATTATCACTGCTTTTTGATTGTAGTCCTTTCTTAATTTCCTTAAATGGAATAAGTCAAGCATTTGATATAAAGCAAACCTTTGGAATATTTAAAGCAAGTTTTCTCCCTTGCAGGGTATTAGCATATTTGAATCTTCCTCTTAGCATATTTGAAGCATACCTCTCACAGTTTATACTGGCAAGGATGCAATTTCAAACAGCAGATGGTTACTTGCATATCATAGATAAGGGGGTGAAAAGTCAGTGATACACCAACTGGGATTGCAGTTCTGGAAAACTTGCAAATTTCAACAAAGCCTGTGGAGATTGAATGTTTATGAGCAATGAGGAAAGGAAGAATGAACAGGAGGCCAAAACTTTAATACAAAAAGGGAAAGGTTAATGTGCCAGGTGGTATTGGTCTGTTCATTTTCCCCTGAGGAGAGAATAAATGCATTTGATAATTGTGTTGCTGCATAATGTGCGCACCATCTGAAGAGTGCATCATGGACACAAGTTCTATAATGAGGTAGGTAGAGACCCATAATATGTTCACCACCGAGAATATTTTAACACGGCATTCAGTAGATGGCTCCCCTAAGCATACACAATCAAGCTCATACACAATCACATTCCTCAGTTTAGCTATTCTGACTACTCTGTTGATCCTACGGGGTTTTCCCCCATCTCATCATTAATGTCTACCAATTATATAAACTTATTAATCAGTATACATGTCTGTAGTGTGTGACTAGTGGTCTAATTTGCTCACAGCTCTTAATATATGAGTAAGATTTGGAATAAATTAGAAACTGCAGAGTTCATTATATTTCAGTGCAGTCAAGAATAATCTTCCATAGCTCATTTGATTCCAGTTTTGTAATTTAGTCTTTACATTTCCTCTTCTGCAAGGAGCGATAATAATATTACCTGCCTCCTAGGTTTGTTGAAGGAATTTAATGATAAACATAAAGCACTGGAAGAACAAGCACTCTTGTTGATTACTCAATTTTTTTTTTTTAGTATTGTCACATAATATAATTTACTGTGTATGTGGATAACATTGTAGAGCAGTTACTACAGACTTTTCTCTCACCTTTAAATTTCCAGTTTTCCTTCCAGTGCAACAGATGATTTCTTAAAATAATTATAGCTAACATTTAGTGTTTACTATGTAGCAGGCATTAGTCAATGTATTTTATATGTTAACACATTTAATCTCACAACAATGGTATGATGAAGGTTCTGATGTTATCCCTGTTCTACATTAGAGGAAATGGAGGCTCAGAGAAGGGAAAACACTGCGTTAGGGCAAACTGGTTAAAAAGTGGTAGAGCTCAGCCTCAGGCCCAGGCCCTTTATCACCATTCCACTTGGCTATCTGTTTCCTGTTTCCTGTCTCTTGGAACTTTCATTCCAGTCCCTAACTTAGCTGAACGTCTCACTTGTTCTTGGTTTAGTTACTTCCCATGAGATCTTGCCTTGTAATTGAAAGATAGATGCAGGTAGAAAAGAGAGGAGGCAGGCATTATGACTCAAAACAAGTCTTTATTGCAGCTCCCAGGAGAGGTTTACAGACCCCTAGGGTGAGGTTCCCAAAGTCGAACCCTGGGTCAGGTAAGGGGAACTTATATAGGGCAGTGTTTAGCCCAGGGGGCCTGCAAAGGATCTTCAGTTATGTGGAAGGAGCTGATTTTTGAAAGGAGTTTTTCCTCTCAGTCCCCCTTTATCAGACTGGGCTATCTGGTGTTTCAGTCCAAGGGTAGTGAGGGGGTGGGCGCCAGGGTGTTGGGAAGTTGTTTTTCTTTAAGTTACTCCTTGCTCAGGTGACTGAGAGGCCATCATGGCTTCCCTTCTGCCAACCCAGGCCCAGACCTAATAGTAATTCTCTCCTTCCTGTTACAGGGCAGGGAGAGGGGCACCTCAAGAACCCCCAAACCTGCCTGTTCCAGATGGGTTCTGCCATCCATCTGCCACATCTGGACCACCCTCTTACATTCCTTTCAAGTACTTTTAATCTTTCCCACTTCACTGACTTCAG
Organism: Scalopus aquaticus; assembly: GCA_004024925.1. Classification (NCBI taxonomy): domain Eukaryota; kingdom Metazoa; phylum Chordata; class Mammalia; order Eulipotyphla; family Talpidae; genus Scalopus; species Scalopus aquaticus. The sequence continues at coordinate 622 of PVIJ01006494.1, read as the reverse complement.
TTGCTTTCAGAACAATTGGCTTTCTTTTGTCTTTCAAATTAACAGATGTGATGCTTTGAGTAATTTAATCTTTGTGTTAAGGATATTCCCATCTCTCCTTCTCTAATCACTCTGAACTTTATGAAGACAAAGTCTGTGATGGCAAAGTCTGGGTCAGCAGCTATAACCAGGTTCTATCAGGTTCCTCTCCTTTGCTCCACCACTCTGTTCAAACTACTCCCAGAAGTAACCGGGACCCAGGCACTCTCCTTGGGCTGGGAGGGGTCTCTGGAACAGATTCCACAGTAGCAGTTATTCCAGACAAAAGTGACTTAGAATGAACACTAAGAGAAGTAGTACAAGACACTTGCTTAAAAAATTAGTGTTCTTTGTTTTACCTCTTTTTATTAGTTTTTCAAAAACTGCTCTTGATTAAATGGTTCCCTTATATATAATTTTTTCATCAATATCTTTGGAAAAGCTATTCATTTGCTATACTTGAGGATCTATTATTTTATTCATTCTTTGGCATTTCCTTAACATTGTTCTGTTGCCTTAAACTAACAATCTCACAAAATATACATGCAAATGAAATACTTAATTAGCATAATACTGTCTAATGACCCTCAATTTCTTAAAGCAA
>PVIJ01006493.1:0-91579 GCA_004024925.1 Scalopus aquaticus | reverse complement strand
TGTAGATTATTGTTATCAGTCCTTTATTGGTTGTGTTGTGTGCAAAGATCTTCTCCCAATTAGTAGGGTGTCTGTTTGTTTTAATTATTGTCTCTTTTGCTGTACAGAAGCTTTTTAGTTTGATGTAGTCCCAGCTGTTTATCTTTTCTTTTACTTCCTTCGCTATGGGGGAAGTGGTTTTAAAGATTTTGCTGAGATGCATGTCATGTAGAGTTTTGCCTATTTTTTCTTCTATAAACTTTATGGTTTGAGGTCTTATCTCCAGGTCTTTTATCCATTTTGAATTGGTTTTTGTGCATGGTGTGAGGTAGTGGTCTAGCTTCATTTTTTTGCATGTAGCAGTCCAGTTCTCCCAACTCAAAGAAACAATCTAATCTCTCACCTCAAAGAACTAGAAAAGGAACAAGAGAAAAGCCCAAAAGCCAGCCTTTGCATTTCATCTGAGATTCCTACCTCTAATACCATCTCTTCACCACATCCTCACCACCACTTCTACATCCTCTCACAGATCTGCTCCAAGATATCAGATCTGGATTAAGAGTAACTTCCCCAGGGGAGGTTTTAAATGAGTCACACAAACCCAGTCACCCACCTATAGATTGCCTTTACTTAACAGTCACCACTCTGTATTAAAATGATTTTAATTAGCATTTATGATTTGAAGGACATATTGAGCAACTTGTGTGTGCCAGACATTGACTGTACAATGTGGATGGATAAAGGGGTGAAATAAGTCACAGATGACTCCTAGGTTTTTGATCTAAGCCAAAATGTGCGCCACCTACCTGATGGGGGGAAACAACTATTTGAATGTCTCAAGTCTGAGCAAATGACATTTTTCTCTCCAAAAAAATAACATCTAAGCAAAGACCAGAATGAAAAGAAGGATTTGGGCATGGGGAATAGGAATAAAAAAGTATTTCAAGCAAATGGAAGAGCAAACACAAAGCCATGAGGCAGAAATTAACTTGGTATATTCAAAGGACAGCAACAAGACTCATCTATTTTTTTATACACAATTTTTTTCCTATCAGCAGGTTCCACATTCACAGAATCAGTCAGCTCCAGATGAGATTCATCTAAATCCCAGTAAACGTGACAAGAGGTTACAGATGACAGGAACAGACAAAACAAGCAGGTTTCTCCCCCTGGAGCCACTACAGACTGAGTGCCCAATGTTTTTCTATGACCCTTGTGCTAAGAATGGTTTTTACACTAAAAAAAAAAAAGGTGCAGCAGAGGAAGAGTGAGCAATAGAAGCAACTTAATCCATTTGTGACACGCAGAAGCCTAGACAGGGTTTTATAAGCCTTGCCACTGACAGGGTTTTATAAGCCATGGTAAGGACTTTAGGGTTTTTTTTTTTTTTTGGGGGGGGGGGGGTTGAGTGGATGGGAAATTACATATTCTAACAAAAATTTTTAAAAGATTATTTGAACAACTGTGTGGAACAGACTGTAAGTGGCAAAATGTGAAACAATGAAACCAATTAAAATGCTACGACATCGTCTGATCAAGAATTGACAGATTCTTGGTGTAAGATGCCAATGATGGAAGGCGTGTGACTTGCTCTATATAAAGGTACATCAGACAAGACTTGCTGATAGTTTGGAAGTGAGCTGTGAAAAAGTAACATGCGGAGTTAATGCTTAGTTTTTGATTTCAACATAATGAAATGGTGTCCCCATCACTTAAATTGTCCAAACTGATCACTGTGACCTTTGTTAAGAACAGCTTGAGCAGTGGGTTGGGCTTAAGTCTGGTGAGAAATTCAAGGGAGATGACAAAAACAAGAATAGGCAAATTTTTTTAAGAGATATTCTGTAAAGGAGCACAAACAATCTCCACAGTATAAAGAGGAGAAACCGCAGCGTGATTTGGGAGAAACTGGTCTGAAAAACCACTCCATTTGCACACAGAGGAAAGTCACCAAGCAAAGGAGGAAAAACCAATGAGTCAGAGCACAGTATAGAAGCAGGAAAACAAACAAATGAGAAAAAATTATCCTTAAATAGGTGACAGAGGATCTAACTTATACAAGAGTAGTACTGACCTTACATGGCAAGTATATCCCTTTAAGAGTCAGGCTCAGGTAGGTGAGTTCTACTCTGATCACAACAACTTTTCTCTGTGATGGCATCAGCTGAAAGTATGGATGCAGAGCCAGAGGTCTGAGAAGAAAAGGTATGAGACAGTTTTCAGAGAGTAAAGAAGTGCACTGAGAACAGTCATGTAGTACGATATCTGCTAAGATATCTGCTTAGGGTTCAATTTTCAATTGTGGTCAATCAGAAAAGATAATACTCAACATAGTTGGGTGCTTGCTCTGCCAAGGAGCAAGTCCAGAAGAACAGGAAGTTCAGTTTGACCAAGAACAGCGATTATATGGAAGGAGTAGCAGATGAACTGAAGATTTATGCAAGGCAACAAAGGACTGTGTATCTAAGTGACTAAGGAAAGAAGCAAAAGATAGTGCTGAGGATGGGGATGGGAAATGATGAACATGAAAAAATGGTAGGCCGTGGATTAGCTGTTCTCAGAAGAACAGCTATAGAATGGTTATGGAACACTTAACAAAGAATGTGACAGTAGCGAAGATAATAATGCACAATAGTTTTTTAGCCATGTTTAGAAGTGGGATTTATTACCCATGGTCATGAGTGGTTAAGATGGGGAGGAAAAACAAGGATCTTTGAATGATGGAGTCAAGGAGATGAGAGGCTGGATTCTATCTAAATGAATGAAGTCAGTAACCATGACAACACTGGAAGTAGCAGAAGAAAAGCAATGAGGTAGGAAGCCAAAACTAGGAATAAGGTGACGTCAGTCAGAGTAGCCAGCAGCTCTCTGTGTGACCCATCTTCTCCACTAGAATCCATTTACTAGGGCGGTGTCTGTCTCTGCCTAATTTATCACTATGCAGTAATTTCTTGCAAGACGCCTGGCAATGAATGAATGAATAAGGTTCTAATTAAATGTAAGGTATGCATAGGCTAAGGATTAAAATAATAAAAGAGAAGGTAAGTCACCAAAATATAATATATATAATACACATTATATATATAATAAACATATATTGTATACAATGTATATTTTATATGTGTGTATATATATTTACATTTACACACACACAAACACACGCACACACACAAAACAAAAAATGAATGCTTACTCAGAAAGGAGTATCTCAAATTAAACACATCAGAAATAGGCCAGATAGATGGGAGATTAATTTTCAGCACAACGTCCCCCTTTCATTATACTATCAAAATACAGTAAGAGAAAAGCAAATGAGGAAGAAAGTATGTTACATGAAAAATTAGAAATATTCCTTTTAAGCACAGTTCTCCTTGTTTTTCTTTCATTTTACAAAACTTCAAAGGAAGTAGCAAATGGGGGGAAAAAATCATGTCTGCATATCCTAAGTCCATTAGCCATGAAATGAAAATACTTAGAAAGCTTTATCCCCTGTGGTATCAAAACACATTAGTGAGATAAGGATGTCTGCCTGACATCACAAAAATTAGAAGAGTATTTATCCTACATAATTTTTAAATCTTTTTTAATCCCTTGGTAAATTTTATTCTAAAATACCAAATGCAGGATAGAAAGAAAAATACATGAATTACTCTGGTCAGATACCTTTTTAAATGTATTCTAAGGTATAGAAAGTAACATATCCTTTTCCCCTTATCATTTCCATTTATCTGAAACCAAACATTCTTTGCCCCATCTTAGAGTAGATTCATTTCATCTCAGTTCAAGATTTATTCAGTGTATGTTTCTTCGCTATCCGGCAACATCTGCTTGCAAAGTTATTTGGAATACCATTTCTAATACAAATTAAAAATATATGGTATTTCCCACTACCAGTGGAAAGCCTTAAGGAACAGATTTTGTTTCATATTTTAAAAAAACGAATGAGGGGCCTCCCCGGTGGCGCAGCGGTTAAGTGCTGCGCTGTGGAGCTGTCGGCAGCAGCGACGCAAGTTCGATGCCCGGCTGGAGAGAATCCCACATGGTGCGGCAGACCTCTCCTGCCTCACCCGCTGCTCCCCTCAGCAGTGTATTTCTGATCTGCCTGTTCTGCTCCCCACTCTGTCTCTGGTGAGCCCTCTCGCTGCCCCACGCCTCTGGCCTGTACCCCAGCTTGTATGTATAAATAAAAATAAATCTTTAAAAAAAAACGAATGATTTTCATACAACCGTGCACCTATTTCTTGATGGCCTAATTTTTAAAATAATGAATATTCAAGGCTAAATCTACAAACCTTGCCTGCTCTGCAGGACGATGACACAGCATAATGCCAATGTGGATTAGGACAATCACATTTTAGTCCCTGGTAGGGTATCTAAAACATAGAATTTGCTTCAAGCAAAAATTTCCCTAGATTATCTGAGACATCAGAGAAGTCAGAAATGATATTCTTACACATTGCTCTAATCGCCGTAAACTACTATTCAGTTCATTAAAACATATCTTATTCCTTCCAAATGGTAACCTACACCAAAAGTTACCATGCAATACCTGAAACTGCAGGTAACAGTTAATCATTTGCTTATGGGCTGACACTTAACCCCATAAAGGAAGTCAACATTTTTTTTTTTTTAATGAAGATCCAAAATACACAATCTGTCCTCTAGAGATTAGAAACAAAATATTGGGGGGCAGTAAGAATAAGTTGAAATTTCAAATCATTTCTGTATGAAGTTAGTTACTAGACTCAAGATCCATATCCATGACATTTACTTTAAGATTTTTACAGATAAACCAAAGGAAACAACAGAACTTCAGCATCATAATGCCAAAATAGTAAAAAAAAGTCTAAGTTGTTCTTAGTGGTGACAGTTCGTGTGTATACTTGTGTCAGTGCTTATGTTGATCTCATGTTCTGTAGGTTTTTATTTATGTCAGTAACTATGAGTTAACAGCCTGTTTCTTTTTAGTATTGTATTCCCTGATTCCTGGCACCTATTCAGATGATGGGACTAACTAAAACAAATGAGATAAAACACAGAGACTATTTAAAGAAATAGTTTGCATTGATGATAATATTTTAAGAAAACAGCAGAGTCAGCAAGGTACAAAACAAGCCAAAGCACAGCTGCTGCCAAGGGGGTAATTATAATTTAATTGCGATCATGTACAGTGCTATTAAAATGCAATGGGACAATTTCCTTGCATTTTTCAAATAATTTCTAACATCTCTAATGTCACTGATAAACAGATACATTAAGCCATCACTGCAATGTGAGTTACTTGTTTTCAGAATATTTACAACCCCAACAGACCTCCAGTGCCAATAAAATCTGTTATTCACAGATGATATGCAAACTCATAGCAGAAACCAAAGCTGCAGAAAGGTGCATTTATCAACAAAATAAAATTCCAGAGTTCCCTTAAAGAGTTACTTATAATTTTTTTCCATAAACATCTAATGAGTATCATTATGTACCAAGAACTCTACCTATAATTTCGGAGGTTGCTTTCAGTATACACTAAAAATAGCATCCATTAGAGTTTAGAATTGCCTGGTATATTTTTTACAAAGAAATATGATAAAATAAGGACTATCAGCCACTCTCTCCTTTCAGTTTTTAAAGTATCTCTGTAAAGGAAATATTGATTCAACACTTAATTTTGACATTTAGAAATTAACTTAAAATAAAAAAATTGAACACTAAATTTCTCTTGTTAGCCATTAACTTAACTAGTATTAATGTGCCTTCTATTTACAAGAAAGTTTTTCTGCATTGATCCTCTGCCTTCAATGAGACACCAGACTACTTAGACTATTTTGTATATTGAAGAAGAGCTGCTTCAATTGTGAAGTGCAATGCCCTCGTGTTATTATATTTCTACCAGCTTACCATGACCAGAACTCAGGTGTTATTTTGTTTTCAAGTCTTGAAAAAGATATACTTAACAACTAACTATCAACTACTACCCACAGACAGAGGACAATAGCTGCCCAAACCATTGTGAGCCACACACAACCACACTGTATGGACTGTGGCAAGTAGTTATGAAAAAGAATGAGGATAACGCAATGAAGTGAGATGGCATGAGTTTCAGGATAAATTTTGAAGTGGAAAAAATTATAAAAGAATACCTAATGTATGTTACCTTGTGTTTATGAAACAAAGAAATTAGAAAATACACAATTATCTGTTTGTATAATAAAGCACAGGTAGAAATAACCAGGAACTAATGGGATTGTATACCTTTACAAGTAACTGGGTGGGAACTTAGTAGAAATAATGGGGGCAGCAGAACACTTTAGGAAAGGATAGTCTGCTGCCTTCGAGCATATACCTTTTTACATAGTTCTGACTTTTACAGCCATGATGCTATTTCCTATATTCAAAAAAGAAAGTCAAGCAGGATAGAAAGTCCTAAAATGAAATAAAGCCGAAGCAAATGATATTTCAAAGGAATAACAATGTCAGAGAAATAAACTAGAATGTGAAAATTGAAGGTATCAGTAAAAATTCAAGTGTTTTGATAGAAAAAGGCAGGTATTTAAATCAAGATAGCTCAAAGAAAAAGAAATAGATGTAAGATGGGTATGTGTATACATATATTATGTGTATTATATAGATGGATGTACAATTTGTACAGATGCATGCATGTACACAGTATATATAAAATCCAAATATGCACATGTGAATCAATACTTGTCTTATACAAATATGCTAACATATATACAAAATACACATATATTGTAGCTCTGTCTCAAAGGGCCTAGAAGTAAAAGCATCCTAAAAAGATTGAACACCCAAATAATGATTTCTAAATTTAATTCTCTAATTAAAGGATCCATTCCTTGGGAAAAGGGCTGACTGCAGAGGTAGGGCAGGGCAGAGTGGGATGATCCTCACAGATTTTATATTAGTGAGTTGAAAATCCTAGAACTGGATGGTATTGATGGTTACAAAACATTGCAAAGATACTAAATGTCAATGAATTGCATAATTTAAAATAGTTAAAATTTTGAATTCTGGGTGTATTTTACCACAAAAACAAAGGATTAAAAAGAAAAAAAGTAAGAATCTTGCAATGTTAGACGTTAGCACAGGAGTTATCCTAGGAAGGTAATGACTAGGACATTTGATCTAGCGTTGACCTATTTCTCCAGTTGGATAGTGGTGACATGGGTATGTTTACTCTGTGATAGTTTATCCAGCATTGTACTAAAGATCTGTGGACTTTATATATATATAAATACGAAAAATTAAAGAAAACATTTCCAAATTTATCAACTGTTTGAATTAGGCTATTTCTAAGATTAAACAGGTACGTTTAAATTGAATTCCTTTTCAACCTGTAATTTAGGCTTTAAAAAATGCTATTTAAATATCACATACCATTTTGATAATTTCTTAATCATAAATTAAATTAAATGAAGTTATACTGTGTCTAAGAAAGTAACTTGTTTCTATGTATCTTCAGTTTATCTTTTAGAATTGAAAATACTTGATTTTATCTTAACAACAAATTACACTTTAAAACTGACGGGAAAAATAAAAACCCCTAAAGTTGGGGTGGGAAAGCTGATAAAATAAACATGTATGTTCTTATTCGCCAGTCTCTATTTGATGGTTCAATGAAGGATAAATATTTCACACATCTGAAAAACCGGGAAAAATGTGCTGATGTTCTTAGTCATTAGTTCAATATCTTCTTTATTGTGTTGATTTATGTATTTAAAGAAAAACACGCGCAACAAAACTTCATTGGGCATTTACCAAAAATGGGGGCTGGGAGTAAGAAAACACTGTTTCAGTTTTTTTAAATTAGGTAATTTATTTTTCAGTCCCTCTAGGTAATTGCACAAATTATTTGCCTCCAAATTCTGAGTAGTACTTTAAACTGTTACTGTTTACCGTGGTGAGCTGTCTCCCTTTCTTCTTGATTTATGGAAGAAAACCACCTTGTCTTTTCAGGTACACACACTAGCCTACAAATCTATTGTTCACATGAGCAAAAAGCTGGGAAAAAAATAGCACAAATCTAATACACTTCTCAGATTATTGTTCATAAAAAAGCATTAACACTAATATAGGGAAAAAAAGGAAAATGCAAGCTTTGGGATCAGAATCATATTCCGCTATGACCAGCTTGGGACTTTAGCCTTTGATTTTCTCAGGGTAAAATGTTCACAGTGGTTATGAGGTAGAGCAAGCTGTGAAACTGAAATATACCTCTATTGTCTGGTTTTATCACAATAAGCATATATTGCCTCGCTTTTTTAGTTAACAGTTTTCAAAGCTATATAGTTCATAGGTCAAAACAAAGAAAGGAAAGGGAGGAACCATAGTCTGCCTGGGTGGGTTAGGGACATGAACTGATGAATTGTTCAAAATGAGAACAAGTAACTGATGTCCAAAAGGATTCAGTAGTTCATTGATATTCATCCTGATTGTAACTAAGTATTCAGATATGAGAAGGTTAAAATACTTAATTCTTTGATACATATAAGAATCTCAGACATCAATGGTTTAAGAAGATGCCTGATGCAGGTTCGAAGCCCAACCAGGGAGAATCCCACATGGTGAGGCAGACCTCTCCTGCCTCGCCCACTGCTCCCCTCAGCAGTGTATTTCTGATCTGCCTGTTCTACTCCCCACTCTGTCTCTGGTGAACCCTCTCGCCGCCCCCCGCCTCTGGCCTGTACCCCAGCTTGTATGTATAAATAAATAAATCTTTAAAAAAAATACATATATATATATATATATATATATATATATATATATATATATATATATATATAGAGAGAGAGAGAGAGAGAGAGAGAGAGAGAGAGAGAGAGAGAGAGATGGGGGGGGAGGGGGGAGTCCTGCTGCATTTCTACCACAATGATTTAAAGTAAAAATAAATCAACACACTTTTTACATCTTGAGTTGATCCTAAATAAATTCCCATAGAAGCTTTTTAAATAAGCTATCTTCCCATCTCCGTATTAACTACTAGGGTCATTACTAACTCAAGAGAAAGGAAAAACTCACTCACCACAACTCTGAACAACAAAAAGGAATGGCCCATAAAACTGCCAAAAGTCATGTGTAGGCAAAGGGAAATTAAGTATCTATTCTTGTCAACAGAAAACTAAGGAAAAAATACACAATTCTGACAAAGCATTAACTGTCACTATTTTGAATATGTTTGATAATGATGAGTAAAAGCCTCATGATAATCTACAGGGCCTACAAATCATGAATATCAAAATAATATTGTAAGCTTCAATGAGACATTTTAAAATAGACTAGAAAATTCAATTATATAGTATAAATTTAGAAAAATCAAACTTTAAATGCCATTTCTACCCATTGATATGTATCATAAGCAATAAGCCATTTATCGACATAAAAGTAAATTGGATTATTCATGAGTCACTACTATTCCCAATCCTAATCATGGAAACAGGGTAATCACACTTGGATTAATATATTTCAATAATGTATAAAATACTATAGTTTTAAATGGAAGAAAAGTAAATATCGTATACATTCTATTCATGCATATTTCTTTCTAAGAAAAATCATCAAATCAGAATTAAACTCTGGATTGTAACTCATTTTCCAATTTTTACAGTCACCATGACCCAGGTCATGATTCATAGTAAAATTCGACAGTATTACTGTAAATGTTTAACAATCACATCTCAGGAAAAGTGAAATAATTTACTGGTAGCTGTCTGCTAATCTATGTGATGTAAACACTTCCAAGTAGCCAACTAGAAGTAGTAGCCAATGCAATGTTGCAGAAAGTGAAAGAGAAAATGGACCTAGAACATCACTGAAAATACACTGTGCTGGACTAATTCTCATTTGCACATGCTATAGTTGTAAGCCATTGATTTCTATAGCAATAACTTAGTGTGCATAGCTACATTCCAGGTTAGGTTGAAGGCATAATGAAAATTACACAATCACTACCTAAGGTGAAATTGGAGTTCTTAGGAAAACCAAGAACGGCACAAAGCCATGTGAATTCCAAACTTCTTAAAAATCTAAGACAAATGATATTACCTATAGTATACAGCTTATATTCATTTTAAATTGCTCAACCACGAACCTTCAACCCTATTCAATATCAGGTTAACCTAGAAGTATCCAAGTGACAATAAATTAAAGGTCTTTCCTAAAAAAAAAAGTTAATCCTTATTACATACATGACTGATATTCTATTTTTTTTAAAGATTTATTTATTTATACATACAAGCTGGGTTACAGGTGAGAGGTGTGGGGCGGCGAGAGAGCTCACCAGAGACAGACTGGGGAGCAGAACAGGCAGATCAGAAATACACTGCTGAGGGGAGCAGCGGGCAGGGCAGGAGAGGTCTGCCGCACCATGTGGGATTCTCCCCGGCTGGGCATCGAACTCGCATCGCGCGCTGCCGACAGCTCCACAGCGCAGCGCTCAACCACTGCGCCACCAGGGAGGCCCCATGACTGATATTCTAAATTACATTTTTTAAAATTCTCTTCCCAAAGTATGTTCCTCTTTCAATTTACTTTTTCCAATACTTTACTAGACTAATATTTGTTAAGTATAATTATATAAAGCTATAAGGCCCAATGCGTATATGTGTGTGAATGGGTATGTGAGCACACACAGGACAAATAAGCATTTATTTAATCAACCAACAGTTACTAAATGACACAAAGAGATAGTAGAACCCTTGCTAGGATGAAGAGATACAACATGATTAAAAAATGTCATTACCTCAAGTAGTTTTCCTTCACAGTAAATTTGTATTAGCCACTGCGATTTACCCCTGGGTCATTCAATATTCCTCAACTTCTTTAGTATGAACAGTGCAATTTAAATTATGGTATTCTGTGATCCATTAGTAGCAATTTATGAAAGTAACCAAACCTGTATTGTCCTTTTGATAAGGTTTCTAAATCATTTTTAACAATTAGTTTCCATATTCATGAATATATATATAAGTGTATTATTTCTCATAATCCTATAAAAGCAGTTTTTTAAACTAGATGCTCTTTCCCCCTTCCCATACAAAGGCAATCCATGTAAGAAGACAGATATATGCCCTTCCATATTTTAATACATGCTCCCATAATCATATATATATATATATATATATATATATATATATATATATATATATACACACACACACAGATAGATATGGATATATAGATGTATATATACAGATAGACTATATAAATTTGTGCATCTTAATTTTTCCTTGAATTATATCTCACCAAAGTATTTCAAGGTATTTAGCATTATTCTAATTCATTCTTTTCAATATTGGAATAATAGTCCATGGTATGGGATAACTGTTACCTATTTAGCCATTGCCTTTTGTTTACAGGTTTGTAACATAGTGAATAATATTGAAACATACCTTGGTTTATACTCCTTTACTACTGGTGTTTATTTCTATGTCATTGATTTTTCCAGGAGCGAAACCCCTGTGTCAAAGGGCATACATATGTTACCTTTATCACAGACATTTTAGATGGCATTTCAAAACTGATGACTCATTTTACAGCTATTTTACAACCAACCATATATAAAATTACTTTCCTCCCCAAAATTCCCACTCAAATAGTAAAAATATCTGATGGATAAAGTTACTTTAATTTTAATATAGTCCTACATCTTTAAATATATTTTAAGTCAGTTGTACTTATTCCTCAAATCATCTTTCCAGCTCTTTAGTCTTTTTATCTAATGGCTGTTTTTTTCTTTTTTCTAGTCAATTTGTTACAGGGCAGGAAGAGAGGCACCTCATAACCCCCAACCTGCCCTGTTCTAAATAGGTTCTGCCATTCGCCACATCAATACAAAACATATAAGACCTTTTGTGGAAATAAACTTTAATACAATTAGAAAAGACAAAGAAGACAAAGAATATAGTATCTAAGTCAAGCACCCAATGTTATCCAACTCCTCATGGGTAAAAGTCCACCCAAATGGGATTGGTCCAAAGCAAGGCCCGAAAGCCTGCCACAAGTCTAAAACACATTTGGCAGGGACCCACAGAAAAGGGTCAGAAACAGCCAGACAATTCTGGGAGTTAAAGAGCAAAATCAAAATCAACATTGCCATTGTCAACCTCCCCACGGGTCTCTCACCCACATCTGTTTCAATCAGTCCAGGCCAGTGCAGCTTCTGAACAAGTCTCTCTGTTCCATGTGCCTCTTCTGGCCTCCACCCTTCTTCCTTTTCCTCCTGTCTTGTGTGTGTGTCCTCATCTCTCTTCTTCTCCAGCTTTTTATCTCCTGCTCAGCTCCACCCTTCAGTTCCCAGTAATCTTCTCTTCAATGATGATGGCATTAAGGGATTAGCAGCCTTTAGTGTCTTGGATCCCTTTGGTCTGAGGTGGGATCCATAAACCCATCTGTGAGGTTTGTTGCAGACGTCCTTTTTCCCCCCAACAAATTCACAATAATTCACTATTTAGAATAGATATTAACCCTATGTCAAGATTAATAGAAATATTTTTTACCAGATCTATTATTTGTTGTTGCCTACACACGGTTTAATAAAGTTTTAGCTTTCTCATTTTTAATGAATATGCCTATGTCTTCTTTACAGTTTCATGATTCCCATTTCTTAGAAAATTCTGTTTTCCATTCAGAATAGATGAACAGCATTCAGAGAGCAAGGGCAAAGGGGAGAGAAAGTCCTGCATTAGAACCTCATTCTAGTCTCCCCTCTTTTCCAGAAGAAGAGTCAATTAATTGTCATTTTTTACACTAGTCAGTCCAACTTTGGCTTCTATCACTGACAAAAGTAATTTGACTAGTACTGAAACATACTTAACACAAAAGTGATTAATCAAGTACTGGAAATTCAGTACTATAAATTATTTTCCATTTTCACTACCCATGACAACATTCATAAGTCCGCCACATATTTATACAAAGAAAGTAACTACATGGTTTAAGGAAAGTGAAATCTAATCATTTACTAATGCACAATAGCTAAAGCTTTTAAAATTTATGTATAATTGACAGTATTACTTAAATTACTCCTAAGAACTCTGGTATTAATAAACTTGGAATTTCCATTTGACAAATGTGTATTTCTCTTAATTTCACACAATTTTTCTTCCCTGAATTTTCTGTATCTTTACACTATAGGTGGGTAAATGATACTTAGAGATACAGGGCCATAAAGTTATGAATATGATGACTAACACATTAGTTTAAAAGTACACACAATTTTACATGGTTTTGCTCAGTTAAAAACCAGAGTCCAAAAGGCTTTATTCCTACTACTCAACCACTTAATTAGTGGAGCAAAACAGCTGAACTACCTAACATTTGTTAATGACCAACAAAAAAAAAGTCAATGTTTCACTGCCCCAAACATCCTGTGCTATCATCTAATGGTTGGAGGAAAGAAATCAGTATATGTGAGGACATAAAAAAAGCGCTGAGTCTCAGGCAAAAGCCAATTCATGAACCCCTCACGAGATCTCTAGGAAGTTTTAATAAAGCTCACACTGCCTTTACTCAAACTTGACAGGGCAATGCAATTCATTCCAAGAAATTTTATTTAGAAGGCAGAAGCAGAGTCACTTACATATCTGGCTCTATATTCAGTACCCATGAAATAGGATGTTGGAAAAGTCTCCCAACAACAGCCACACACAAATTCTGAGGCACTATTTATCTTTAATCCCCAGATCTCATTCACAATACACACACACACAGTGTCCTCCATACCCAATGGCCCAATGGCAGCATGAAAATATTGTAAAATTAATCTACCCTATTTTTGTACATTATCTCTGATTTTTGGATTCATGGAAGCATCTGCTTGCATGAACTCCAGAGAAATAGGCTGCTTCTTTCTCCCACTGTTTCCAAAGACATGTATTCTAGTGTCTTATTTGACCTCGTATTCACTTGTTCCTCAGCCTAGTATTCACTTCGGGATCATTTAAATTGATGTCATTTTCCTGGATGGCATTGTTCTGTCTTATTTGTAATCAACAAGATGATATCAAAGGTCTAATTGATCTGCATCATGTGCATTTTACTCATCTTCTATCAGGACAGTCTATATCAGTCTATATTGTGTTTCTGAAGCTTTGGCTTCTATCTATATACCTCAAAATTGACCAAGAGAATTAACTATGTTCCCTAACACTCACCACTCTTACTCAAAGAGAATACACTCACTTTTACCCTTGAGATATGACGGGGGTGGGGAGACCTCCAGGGGGACTCAAAGCAGGGCTATATACAATTACATTTTTACAAAATGAATTTTTGTACTAAACAGAATTTAAGAATTACTGTTTTGCATTAGTATTTATATTTTCAATCAAGTAGACTCTCAAATAATTTTACTGAATTCCCATTCCTTCAAACACTTCTTTGAAACCCATTAGCTCATTTAAAATTCTGTCCCTACTTTTGCCCTACCCTTAACACATGATCTTGCCCCTAGTTAAGGATACTGAAATTAGGCAGAATAAATTGACAATTTTTCTCATCCATCAAACAAACCTACTGTTGTTCTGTCATCATCTGATCACCCTGTGCAGAAAAACAAGTTTGCGTCCTTATTTCTAAAACTTTTAACATGAAACCATCAGTCTAAATACACCACCACTTTTCCTTTTTCTCTAATGTGATTCCTTTTCCACAAATCTTGCTAACAGACCCACGCTTTAATCCAAACATTCCTGAATTATGCTTTTCCGCAGGCTACCAAATGATTTCTTTCCTTTCAATCACCACAGAAATTCTAAGAAGTGTGTTATAGTCAGTATTTGTCCTTCCTCACTATACGTTCATTTTGTTTTGTTTGTTTTTTTTTAAGATTTATTTATTTTTGCATACAAGCTGGGGTGCTGGTCAGAGAAGTGGGGCGGTGAGAGGGTTCACCAGAAAGAGCAGGGAGCAGAACACGCAGATCAACCATACACTGCTGAGGGGAGCAGCGGGCAAGGCAGGAGAGGTCTGCTGCGCCATGTGTGAATCTCCCTGGTCTGGCATCAAACTCGTGCCGCAGCTGCCAACAGCTCCACAGCACTGTGTTCAACCCATTGTGTCACCAGTGAGGCCCTCTATACATTCACTTCTTAAGCCATCAAAGATTTGGTAGCTTTCCCATCAGCCCTCTCCAGGAGTTTCTCTTACAAAGGATCATCATGGAACTCCTAATGTTTACATGTCCTCTCAGTGCTCAGCTGTCAAACTCCCAAAGCAAAACACTTGTGTTTTTCCATTTTAACACACCTCTCCTTAGACTACACCACCAAGTTCTTCTCTGCATCTCTACATCACAACTTTAGATGCAGATATAGCTGCATCAGCTTTTGGAAATGCTCTACTGAGTTTCTACTCCTTTGTGCGCTAAGCATAGGTTTCCATTATGGGGCAATCATTTCCATGTTCTTCACAGTGACTTTCACTGTGAAGTTTAACTATAACTTTATACCAATAAACATGAATGAACATGAAAACTCTTCACTGGAAAGCCATGATAATTTCATGCATTTTAAGAAAGAAAATGTATATCCCCAGATCTTCTCTACAGATGAGTAGTCAATCAGAATTAATTCTTATATATAAAAACATTAAAAATTTCCTGGAAATAGGAATTAATTGGCTAATACCAAAACACACTTGATAAATATAATTTTTAAGATATAATACCTTATAATAGTTACTATAAATTGCAGTCATTAAGAGTCAGTCTCTAACAAACCTCGGGGAAAAAAGGAGCTGGAACACAATAAGGACACTTGAAATCATATAAGAAAATATTAGAAATTAGGCTGACATTTAAAAAACAACAAAAGACAGGTCAGAAAATAATACCCAACTTTCTGAAGTCTCCAGGAGACCATTCTGACTTCCAGTGATAAACAGGATCAAAATAAAAGTTTGAAAAATAAATCTTACAAGCAATTGATACCCTAAAAAAGGCAGGACAGTAAAACCTGTATCACATGAAATAGACTTCCAGATAAAGAAAGCAACCAAAAGATAGGTTTGGATATTATATAATGATTAAAGGGAAAAATAAATCATGAGACATGACACACATCACTATATACGTATCCAATTTAGGAACATAAATAATAAATGAAGAACTATTAATATACCTCAAAAAAATTAAGAACACATTCTTCTCAAATGCATATGAACATTATCAAGAATGGACCACATGAAAAATAAATGTCCACAACCAGAGGGCTTTTCTAGTGAGTTCTACCAAACCTTCTAAGACAAAATAAAACTTGTCCTTGACTTTTCCAAAAAAATCAAAAGGGATTGCTTTCAAACACATTTTATAAAGTCAACAATTATTTTGATGCCAAAAACAGAGGACATCACGAAAGAAAACTATAAACCAGTTTTTCCTGAAAAACATAGATACAATATTCCAACATAATCTAGGCAAACCAAATTCAATAATACATTAAAAGGATGATACACTGAGGGGTCTCCCTGGTGGTGCAACGGGTTAAGGTTAAATCTTAGTCTATGAAGCTACCTGCAGCCTCTGCAGCATGAGTTCGAACCGCAGACAGGCAGCTTCCCACATGGCGCAACAGACCTCTCCTGCCTCACCCACTGCTCCCCTCAGCTATGTACTTTAGTCAGTCTGACTGTTCTGCTCCCCACTCTGTCTCTGGTCAATCCTCTCACCACCCCACACCTCTGGCGTACACTCCAGCACTTGTATGCATAAATAAATCTAAAAAAAAAAAAAAGATGATATTCTAAAACCATAAAATATATAGAAGAAAACATAGGTAAAACACTACATGACATAGATCTCAATAACATCTTAGACTCATCCCCCAAAGCAAAGAAAGTGAAGGAAAAGATAAACAGCTGGGATTACATCAAACTAAAAAGCTTCTGTACAGCAAAAAAGACACCCTACTCAGTGGGAGAAAATTTTTGCACTCCATACAACTGATAAGGGACTGATCACAAAGATCTACGAAGAACTCACATGACTCAACAAAAACAAAGTAAACAGTAGAGTCAAAAAATGGGCAAAAAAGCTATAAAGACACTTCTCCAAAGAGGAAATGCAAATGGCCAACAGGTGTATGAAAAATGTTCAAGCATCCCTTATAATCACGGAAATGAAAATCAAAACCACATGAGATACCACCTTACAACCATGAGAATGGCACATATTAAAAACAACAACAAAAAAGAAGACAGGAAACAACATATGTTTACAAGGTGGAGAAAAGGGAATTCGCCTACACTGCTGCTGGGAATACAAACTGGTCCAACAACTATGGAAAGTTGGAGGTTCCTCACTACTAAAAATGGAGCTACCATATGACTCAGCAATTCCACTCCTAGGAATCTACTTATTCAAGAACACAAACATTAATCCAAAAGGATACCTGCACCCCTATGTTTGTTGCAACACTGTTTACAATAGGTAAGATGTGGAAACAATCCAAATGCCCAGAAGAAAAAGGAAAATATCAAATGGTTTCACTTACAGGAGAAATATAGGGGAACCAAGTAAGGGATCAGGGGGAAAAGATAATAACAATAAATTAAAAAAAAAAAACAACACAACAGGCAACTTTAAATCAAAGACATTCTGCAGGAGAGGAGGTGGTAGAGGGATCAAAACAGGGGAGAAAAGAGCACAAGGGACTATGGCGATGGTGCACGGGTGAACTGGTGGTGGGAATTCTACAGGGACTACACCTGAGAGGAGAAAGCATACATTGTACAAAAATGAACAATGATGTAAATATATATATATATATATATAAATTATATAATTTTTTTAAGAGGATGATACAACATGACCAGGTGGGTTTATTCAAAAGATGCAAAGATGATTCAATGTCAGTAAATCAATGCTATTTACCACATCAACAAGAGGAAAGATAAAAATCACATCTCAATAGAGAAAGCATTTGACAAGATCCACATCCATTTCTGATAAAAACTCTCAGTGAAATGGGGATAGAAGATCAACAGATCTAATCAACAGATTAAAGGCCATATATGTGACAATTCAGTAACTAATATCAGATGCAATGGTGAAAAACTGAAAATTTTTCCTCTAAAATCAGGTACAGAACAAAGATGCCCACTTTCACCATTAATAGTGAACATAGTATTGGAAGTCCTTGCTAGAGCAATTAGGCAAAAGGAATCCAAACTGGGAAAGAAGTAAAACTGTCACTATTTGCAGATGACATAATACAGATAGAAAACCCTAAAGACTTCACTGAAAAAACTATTGGAGATATTAAATTGGTAAAGTGCTTAGGAAAAATTAAGAATTAAAAACAGAATAAAAATAAATTTAAAATATACATTCTAACAGTACTAATGCTTTAATAATCTATATACCAGACACTACATATACAGTAACAACATGCAGTATTTCATTTGTTCTCCACAACAAACTTTTGTGGTTGATAGTCTCAAGTACATTTTCCAGAACTGAAAAAAAGTAACCAAAAATGTTAACAAAAGTATTTTCTACAAGACTTGATGCTACTTTTGAAAACTTTAAGATGAAGATGCCATGTTTCAAACTCTAAAAGCAGGAATTGTAACTGAGGGTATTTCTTGGTAAATGAAGGAATCAAAGAATTTTTTTTAAAGATTTATTTATTTATACATACAGCTGGGGTACAGGCCAGAGGTGTGGAGTGGTGAGAGGCTTCACCAGAGACAGAGTGGGGAGCAGAACAGACAGATCAGAAGTACACTGCTGAGGGGAACAGCGGGCGGCAGGAGAGGTCTGCCGCACCATGTGGGATTCTCCCTGGCTGGGCGTAGAACTCGCATCGCTGCTGCCGACAGCTCCACAGCGCAGCACTTAACCGCTGTGCCACCAGGGAGGCCCAAGAATCAAAGAATTTTCAGAAGAGGAAAGTATCTAGATGTTATCTAATCTAACCCCCTAATTCTTCTGTTTAGTAAGTTCAAAGGCAGAGAAAATCACAAGAAATATTTCAAATATGAAAAATTTTCATTTATTTTAATGTAGTAAAAACAGTCCTGTGATTCAGGACTCCAGGTTTCCTGTATTTTTCATTTATTGTGGTTGATAACACTGAGCATTGTCATACATAGATAAATGGTTAATAAAAACTGACAATGACCACACACTGAAGATTTTTGTTATTCATAGATTTACCAGATGTTTCCAAAATTTAAGTTCTGTAAATAAAAGTGATTATTAAATGAGTGCCAATTTACCGCAAGAATGTGAAATGAAGCTATGTGCTATTTCAAGTTACATCCAAAAGCTTTGCAAATAACATACTATTTAGCTCTGCTGATTTGTTTTTATTTTTCTAATTGAAATGTGGTCCATGTTATCAGGCCATCTGCACCATGGTAGAATGACTCGGTAAACAAGACAAAAATGGCTTTTTTCTGTTAGGAACAAAATCAGATTTTACTTGTTGCTAAGAAAATACTATTCTAGAAAGACTCTCTGACATGAATGCTGAAAACTTGGCTAAAGGAAGCCACAGTGGAGCAACCTGTCGTACTGCTCAGGTTGCCAACTACCAGGATGATGAGGGGTCAGGCTTCACCCACAACAATAACTCTGTATGACAGTCTGATGTATTCCCATCACTGCGCAGCTGGCCCTAATCCAGCCTTTTACCACACTGAGGATCCACATATCCCATTTTATTCCTGTTTAGTCACTGTATTTTACTAAACTGGGAGCTCCTTAAATTACTGGAGAACTTCTTTTATTTGCATTAGCATCCACAAGTGTCTTCATATAAGTCCACATTACTGTAGCCAAAAATCAAGGAAGAGCATTCAAGTTCATTGGTCAGTTTTTTTTTTTTTTTTTTTAATTTTCTTATACTATTGTTCATGTTTGTACAATATTTGATTTCTCCCCACAGGTGTAGTCCCCATAACTCTCCCACCACTTGTGCTCTTCTCTCCCCTGTTTTGACCTCTCCTTTTTCCCCTCCCCTGCTGAAAGGCTCAGACCTATGGTTTGCCTACAAATTTTGTCTTTTTCCTGCATTTAGCGCATCTTAGAACATAAAGAAGTCTGAGGTAATCTGGGAGATGGCTGCTCTCGCTCTTCCCCCTACACTGTCCTATTCACTTAATTAAAAAAAAAAAAAATCCTAAGAAACACATAAAAACTCAAAGTCAACCTAATTCCATTACTCCTTTTTGTTCAAAGAACCAGGTGTTCTTTCAGTGTCTCCATCACAGCGGCTTGCGAGGACCATGCTTTTACAAGTTTGGTGAGAATCCACCAAGAGATTTTTTCTTTTTTTAAAAATGGTTATATATACACACACTGGACCAACACATTCATGTTTATGTATGTTTACTCACACAACTTTTTTAAATAAAAATCAGTTCTTACCACATATACACTTCCATGTTATTGTTTATACTGGCTAACTTTCCAGGTCTTACCTAACTGTGTGTCATTAATCATTGATCTATCGATAGCTATTTTTTGTTAATTTGACATTTGACATTACGCTTTAAGGAATAATCTCACATGCTGATCTTTATACCTTCAAGTTACCATCATAAAAATAGATTTTAAAATAATGGGATTGTTAGATCAGTAGGGCATACAAGTTTATTTCGATAGATACTGCCAAATTATATTTCAAAAAAGGTGCATTGCTATATATTTCTACCCTCTCACCCAGCACTGTCAGCAATCTTAGTTTTTCTATTTGTGACAGATGAAAAATGCTTTCCATATCTATTTTAATTTATATATTGAGATTGAGTATCTTCTTCAATTGGCTATTTGCCATCTGTATTTCTTCTTGAGTAAATTGACTATTCAAATTAAGTCAAGATTTTTCTGTTGGGCTATTCATTTCTTTTCCTAATGATCTGTAGGTGTTCTTTACACATTGGTGATAAAAAACTAGAAAAAATATTTGCAACTTTGTGTTAACTCCCTCTCTACATCACTGCCCATACAGAAATTTTTAATTGTCATATAACAAATGTACCCATTTTTCTTTTACAAGTTCTGGATCTAAATTTGTTTTAAAACATTTTCTCACTCCAAGATTATCTTAAGTAATATCACTTCTGAATAATACACTAAATTTAATACACACTTTCCCCAACCTATTAAGGAAGAATTTTTCTTTCTGAAAAGACTGTCTCTCATTAAAACTTCAAATTTAAAGTCCCTCCCCTTCCTTAGTGTGGACCTCACTCAGATTAGGAAATCTAGTGTTGAAGGATGGGGGTTCTTCACTGTTTTCCCACCTTCTTCTTGAATTCCATCATCCCTACTCAACAGGTTTACTTCAGCATCTTCAGGTTGAACAAAGTGGAGAAGAACGAAGTCAGGTGCAAAAAACTGCTGTCACCACAGATCACAGTTGTACTACAATGCCATTGTTCTGTGGCTGATTTGCAAATACTGCCTTTTTCTACAGGTTACTGATGTGAATTATTCAGATTCCCTTGATGAAAATTAGCAGACCACCCTACATGTATTCTTTGTTGGGGTATTACATGTGCAGGAGCTCCCCTTGGACGAAAGTTCTTCCGAGACAACTCAAAGTCAACTCCCCCAAGAGCGCCACTCTTGGGCGCTCAACGTTTTGGTACATATCCAACTTGTTCCCATAGTAGGTCTAATTCTTTCTCCTTGCTCTAGCACCAAAGCAGTTTAGAGTCTGCCTTTAGAGCCTACCATTTGCAAACTGTGTCCGTTTTCAGTCCCTGTATTCCCAAATGGAAGGGATATTGTCAACTTTCGGTGGTTGTCTTCAGGTTCCATTAGTTTAGCTCTTCTACTCTCTTGTAAAGAATTGGAAATAGTGCCATAGTACTGACACCACAGCACTCTGACACATCTCTCTCCAAAGAACGCCTAACAATCTTGCATTTGTTTTTAATATTTATAAATCTATTGTTATGTAGCCTAGAAGTAAATGTTGAGCTAATGGTAGCACATTCAGTATCACAATCTCTTTTCATGGTAACATTGTTATAGCACCTGCTATCCTCAGCCTTTGGATTTTTACCAAATTTCTAACATAATAGGAAGAGTCACATGTAATGCTCCACCATGAAAACTAAGTTTGAGTGCTATAATTTTACCTTAGGCTTTTTCAAAATAAAAACCTCACTATTTTAACTTATTGCTTCATCTTGGTTTGGTATGATTATCTTTATTTCCTTCTTTCTATTATAATGTCTTATATTTTCTAAGTCTTCTGCAACTGCTTCATTTTTTGAAATTAAAAAATATTTTAAATACATTTATTTAGTGTATTCCCATTAGGATATTCTTATCTTGGATAGTGTCACTTCAAGTGAACATTACACAAAAGAAAATAATTAAAGCCATTCTATTCATTCATTTTTAATTTTTCATTATGATCTTTGAATTCTGATCATGTCTTACAAGAAAAGCATTCCTTCTACAGAACTTTTAATGTGAGAAGTATTTAGAAATTATATACCTTTTCACTGAAGAACATACAAATAAGGCAGTAAAACTACTCCATAGCAATTGAAGACCATCTCATTAAGTGATACTCTTTTTAAGTCGTATCTTTGATTTTAATAATTTTAAATATAAGTATCTGAATAAATGAATGACACTTGCAATGTTCCTTGATTACTAAACAAGTTGATCTTAGAATTCATCATTTTGATTATTTAAACAGCCTTTGTGTTCTGAGAAAATTCTCATAAATGACAGGGGGTTTATATAAAGAGGATGAGTTATAAAATCAAAATACTTAGTGAGAAATGAAGTAAGAACACCAGTTCCTGTCACATTCTCCTCCAAAAGGTAACCAGGTAAGAAGGGAACTTTGGGGGAAATATTGCCAACTGTAAGATACTCCTAAACTTTAAATTACAACTAACTTCAGCTAATGAAGTTAGGATAATTCAAAATGTAACAGATGAGTCTCATTAAATGACCCAGAAGTTACACAGCAGTTACACACCAAGATCAAGTGTGACCTCAAGATAAAATTATTTTAATTACCATTAAAAGTATGACAGCAATTTCACAGTATCCCAATATAATGAGTGTGTTATAGGAGGAAGCTTGCATGTCTACCTGCAGACATAACCCAGAGCCCAAAGTTCTGCTGACTCATAAGACTCTTCAAGAAAGAGAGTGCCAGACACATTAACATAAATATTTAGTTTGTGCTGCATCATTTATTCTCTGCCTTTCAGGTACTTCAATTCTATCACATTAATTAAAATGGTAAGTACATGAAGTATGAGGACATGTAAGATAGAAAAAACAAACAATTTTATAGGTACAACCTCAAGTATCTTCATAGTGGATCATCCAACAAAATAAGCAAGAAACTATCATTTAGCTTCCTAGATTGACTAGTTTGCAAAAGGAATACAAGGATTTTCTTCTTAATGATATTTCCACTTAGAGATACTCTGATTTTTATACATCAGTCTCCATTAGCTTAGATTGTAAGCTAATGGAAACATGTGAAATGCATAGTAAGTTTTACCAATCTGCATTAACCATCAAGTTTGTGAGCCTTCAAGGCCCTAATCACATACAAACATGAACTTGCAAAGATCAAATTGTCTTAAATGGACTTGTCTTGCTATCTTTTCCCTTCAAGTTCAAACACATAAAGGCAGAACAGGGCAAAATCTTATTCAGGACCATCAGGCACTAATCCAATAGGCAGAAAGGGTGGCAATACTAAAGTTAAAACAGGAAATTCAAACCAAGTCTTAAATCAGTGTTTGTCAAATGGAGGATAAGTAGTGGCACAAGAAGAAAGGAACCAACACTGGCAAAAACAAAAAAGGTTGAAATAAGTAGGATGGAAATCAGTATAAACTTCGGGGGATTACAATTGTCATCGTGTTACAGGGCAGCCCTGATATGAATGGGATGCCTGTCTGGGTACTCAACCGTGCGCTTCAAAGTGACTTAAAAGACTCAACTGTAGACACACACAATAAAATAAATAAAAGGGTTTATTTACAAAAAGGGAAAGGAAAAAGATAATGAATAAATTGGTGAAAGCTTCCTACCAGTTCCGCTGAGCTGGAATCTGATGGCCACTCAAAAAAACTTGACAATCCACAACCACGAGCAATAGCCCCCCTCCAAGCTCACAGCTCTGGTATTTAAATCCCCAAAACCATTTCTTAACTCCACCCTCAGTCCTCAGCATCCTTCCTTCGGTGATGATGGCATTCTGGGATTCGTAGTCCTAGGTGTCTTGGGTCTCTCTGCCTTGAGGTGGGTGTGGGGTTCTGGGACAATCCCCTTTCCTGAGGACCACCCTCTTACAACTGCATACTTGTGCAGGCTACCAGAGTATTTCTGAATGCATATGATATATTCAGTTGTAACACAGAGACTGGGTAATTTACAATTAAGAGGACATTTAAAACTGGAAGACAAAGTGGAACTTTGATTTTTAAAAAAAGGTAATATTAAACTGGAAAAGTTTACATTAAAAGGCTCCATGCCCAAAGAGTTTGAGTTCCTAAAAATAACAAATTATCAAATAATTGTAGATTGTGAAAAAAAGGTATCTGAGTAGAAAAATGAAGGCATGTTTGTCAGTTTATGTCAAGAATCTAGCTAGTACAGCTAAAATGTGATAATGAAAACAAAAACAGAAATCTAACCAATTTCATTTATGAATGAGGCAGCAATTTCAAATCAAATATTAATATTTTCATTTCTATTGTATTAATATTTTCAATTCATATTAATTTATATCAATCTATTTTAAATATTGAATGAGTATAATAAATAAGCATAATAAATATCAGGATATTAGTACAGGGAACATGTTTATAATAAACACTTATTGTCTAAGTAGCCTGATCAACTATTTAAAATTGATGGATGGGGTAAGTAACGTAATATTTTTTTTTTTTGAGTATTGACATAAAATATAAAAGTTCAGTCAGAAGGTTCTACTATGTAGAAAAACGTGCGTGAGTGACACCAAAAGGCAGAAAGATAAAGCTAAGAGATATAGAAAAACTTGGATCCTTAGATCATTTAGGAATCCAGATCTAGAACTGCCTGAAACTAACACATCTCAGGACTTCTCAGATGCATCTATTTTTTGAGTTAGTTTGAGCTGAGGCATTGATTTCCTAAAGAAAGAAAGTAAACAACAGCAATATTTTATTAGGGTTAAGGTGAAATCCTTAACTCCTGGTTCAGTTTTATGGCAAACAGGTTCCACGAGCCAGCTCCATTTTTTCCTTTACCCATGGAGTACAGGATTTTACAGCCAGGATACTTTCTACCAGAACTCATTTGTCTCTGACAGAAGAACTATTTGGTGGAGCTTCTCAAGGCACAATACTTCAGTTCTGCATGACCCAAGGCTAGACAGCCAGAGACGACACTGGCAAGATAAACTTGACTTCTAAGTGGCCAATCTAAAAAGCAGACTAGCACATACCTGGAATTGTCTCATCCTCCATGGATCCAGAAAACTGTTATCATCCAGGGAACAGATGTATTTGGAATATAACTGAGAACTTGACAATGAGCATCTATACAAGGAGGTGAGACAGATACAACCTAAACTGGTAGCATAGTCTGAGGACAGTCAGGTCAGGCCTGGACTCCCAAAGCTTCCCTTTGCTACTAGTCCACTGCAGCTAGGAAGCAATCCCTCTCCCCAAAAAACAGACTGGGATAGGTACTGGGCTGACACACATGATTGCTGTCAGCTAGTGTGGCATCCCAAAAGGTGCTCAGTCTGTATCCCACAGTGCCTCCAGGGTTTCCTTCAATTAATAGCTGACTGTAGTCAGGCAATTGCCACCTCCCTCCTGGAAAGAACAATAACTGTGAAGAATGGAGCCACCTTGGACTGCTGGTGGTTAATTTGATAGTCCTTCAAAGACTTTCATCCTGCCCCCACCTGGACTTCCAGTGCTCCAAGTGGCTCCCAGCATGCTGCAGGATAATGGCAAATTGCTGGGCAGACACTGCTCTAATGGCATCCTAAGCCATTAGAGGCTAACCTGGCAGTCCTGGAAGGATCAGCCCTTCGCCCATCTGGGCTTAGCAGTCATTTGGACAACTTAGCTACAGTACAATCTACAACTTCCTATAGTTTCTGCCAGCAACCCAAGCCCACAGTCTCCTGTCTGCTCTGTTCATGCCTGAGCCTCAGGTGAGAGATGCTGCAAGTAAAATCAGCACCAAAACCCACACATCTCCTGTCCTCACACTATAGATTGGGTTCTGAGGACATCAGCCCATGCTAACTATCGAGCTCCACCCAAACTGATTGGTGACAAGCTCTCAACCAATTTAACAACAGTAAACACAGTATCCAGACCAATACCCTAGGTCAATACCCTATAACCTGTGATTCTAACACCAGACCATTATAGCAGGATTGGGAAAGAAAGCAGTCTAGCTTAATCCACAGTGTTACAGGTTATCAGAGTATTGGGGCAGAGGAATTAGGCCCAATCAATAGATCAAGGCAAATCCCTAATACAAAAGGATTAACCAAACTATCAAAAAAATAATTTTAATACTGTAGATATAATAAAGTCCCAATGTGCATAGCAATGTGTTATAGATATCGACAAGTTTAATTAATTAATATACATGGATCAATCTGAAAGTCATTGAGAATGAACACCATATACTCCACTTAATCTCATTACTATCTTATTTCAGAATTCATTTTCTAGTATGCAATCTAGTAGATTCTATTGTAAAATACTAAGTAGAACACTTTCACTTACATTCTATCAGTTTAAAGTCAAAGGAATTTATGGTAGGTAGAGTTCTAGTAGTCAATATGCCTGACATCAAGAATAAAAAGTTCCTATGCTTTTATAATCTCTGCTAACTAATTTGACTTGCCATACTCTATTTTCTTCTTAAAAATGGGCTGAAATAACATTACACTTCCTCACTGTAATATTTAAACTGAATTACAGACACAAAAAGTAGACAAATGGGTAGACAATGATATAAGCAAGGAAATAATCATTCACAGTCAATTCTAGCTGGTTAAAGATGGCACAGAATTACATATATATGATGAATAACAAACACATTTTCATTCTAAGCTCCTATATGTTTCTATCTATATAAGGCAACATCACTTTTCACATTGCTGAACTGCTCTGAAACACAAGGTGATAGAAACCCCCAGATGCCTCTGAACTCCACGGACATGGAGTACATCACTATAATTTTTTTAAATGCATTCATATTCAAATCTGAGAAACATGATTCTGAGTTCATCAGTCCTGCTTAATTGCACCAACATCTGCAATCAATTTAAATTCTTTAAGATAGTCTTTCACAGTGCTTGAAGTGATTTCATGCTGTGATAGATTTAACACACTCACTAATTTATAGACACACACAAGCAGATGAGACCTATTTTTCGCAGGGGTGAGGTAAAGTACTGAAGGGAAGTTTGAATTTTCCAGCTATCATTGGATATAGAAAAAATTCATTCTGCATAACTTATTAAAATTATATGAAAAGATGATAGTACTGCACAAGCACAATACATAAATTAAGATAAAACCAGTGTTTTATTTAAACCTATTTGTAGGACATGGGCCATTAAGAGGTTTGATGAAAGTTTACAGATGAATCACACAGAAAAACCTAGAGCTATCAGTTAAGTTACATAGAAAATTGTCATTCCTTAATATATAATTTTCTCCACTAAAACTCATAGGGCATGGGGCAGGTAAGAGAAGATCGTTAATAATCCAGAACTGTCTTTTAACCAACAGCATAAAATGGCATAGAATAAAGAAAAAACAGATTCAAATTCTGAATCTGAGCAGATGGCATCTAAAGCAGTTTTTGAAATTTCCTGGATCTCCATAAAAAAAGAAATAATACAACTAAATAGCAAACCAAAAACTTAACAGTAACAAGCAACAAGCTATCTCCATGATCCTCAAAATACAAGCAGATGAATACAAACTACCAATAGCCACCAAGACCTGTAGAGTATCATAATCTGTATGAGAAGAAGCAGAGAAAGCAACAGGTGCATGATGAACAGCAGAACCAGAAAGAGACCACAGGTATTGGTATTCACTACAAATTACAGAAGGCCCATCTGAGAAGAGCGGCCGCAAGTGCTGGGTGGCCAGTCCAACTGTTGGCAAATACAAGAGGCAGAAAAGATCTACAGAGAAGGGAGCAAAGCACATCCTATAAACTCCCAGTGCTCAGCTGCCAGCACTCCCCTTCAAGGTCAGGACCCCTAGACTGAGAAAGTGCCGAGAATGAAATTGAAATGAGGCAGAACATCCCTACAGAAGATTAAATCTGACATCAAGAAAAACACAAAACTAATAAAACATGGCACACTGTAATGTACAATTTCAAAATGAGCTAAGAAATACTCAAAAAATATCAGACATTAAAAAAAAAAGGACTCTTGATAGAGAATTAGGTAAACTCAAATAAAATGAGAAAATGCAGGAAACAAATGGAAATAAATCATTTTAGAAATTAAGACCACACTAAAAAGAATATGTGAAAAAAAAACACTGAACAGTTTATATCAAATATAGAAATGAAATAAAAATTTTTATCAAAAATATGTAAAGAATTTATGATATAGCAGCACATATAAGATACATATTAAAAACAACAACATACAGATAATAGGATCTCTGAAGAGGAAAACCAAAGCAAGAAAACAAGCCTTTCATAAGTAGACAAAAAAAAGATTCAAAATATACACAATGAAAGTGTAGTCCTTCTATAAGCAGTTCTTCTATAAGGGATAAAATGCTTAATTCAGCCCCATTTACTATAGTCAAGCTATGGAAACAACCTAAGTGCCCAAAAACAGAGGAATGAATCAAGAAGATGTGTAAGGGATTATGCTAAGTGAAATAAGCCAGAAAGACAAAGGAAAATACAGGATGATGTCACTTATATGAGGAATATAAAGAAACCAAACAAAGGGTCAAAGACAAATTTTAAAACCAACCCTTGAAAACTGACCATAGAATTGAGGCATCCAGAGGTGGTAGGGGAGGGGTGAACACAGGATGGGCGAGAGCACAATGGACTATGGTGCTTTGGTGGTGGGGATTACACCTGGGGATTACACCTGAGGGGGAATCCTACGCTTTCAAAACACTGACAGGGTGTAAACCAGTGGTATTTCAATTTAAAAAAACAAAATTTATCAATAGATCTTTCGATAGAAAGGTGGTCAACTTAATGCTAGAACATAAATATATTTACAAATTAAGATCCTAGGGGGCGGAAAATGTGTTCTAAACACCTTATAGCCAGTAAAACTGACTTTCCAATAAAGGGCATATGCTATTATCAACAAGCAAAAATTCAGAGAATGGTACTAAGAGAACTGCAGAAAAAGTTACAAAAAAACCTTAAGACAGGGCCTCCCTGGTGGCACAGTGGTTAAGCACTGCACTGTGGAACCGTGGACAGTGGCGACTTGAGTTCGACGCTAGGCAGAGGAGATTCCCACACGGCGCGGCAGACCTCTCCTGCCTCGCCCGCTGCTCCCCTCAACGGTGTATTTCCTTCAATCTGCCTGTCCTGCTCCCCACTCTGTCTCTAGTGAACGCTCTCGCCACCACACGCATCTGGCCTATACCCCAGCTTGTATACATAAATAAATAAATCTTTAAAAAAAATTTAGAAAAACAAAATGTCTAAAGAAATATTGACATAAAGACTGATAGGAAGTATTAAATTACAGTTATTCATAGAAGACTAGGGGGGACTAAATAGTTATTCATAAAAGTAAAGGTAAAATGAAAACTAAAAGAGGAGAGTAAAAAATATAATGGCTACATTACCCAGCCAATGCAGATATAGTACAAAAACAAAGACCACTGCAGGTGAAAATAGCATACAGAAGACTTTTTAAATACACAGACATTCATTTTTTGCTTTCACTATCTCTTCACTGAAGAGATCTGGAAACAATGACTAATCCAGTAGCAATCCTTGACGTTTACGTAGTTCTTGAAATATTATTTTCCACCAAAAGAAAGACTAATTCTAGGTTGACTATTGGATCATCGTATCTTACCAAGTAGGAAGAGAACAATCCAAAACTACTAGGTTTGTGCCAAAATGATTATGAGCTAAATGGACAAAATTCTACCAGATCAAGGTAGAACGAATCGAGTTTCACTAAGAATAATTATTATGATGCATAAGTCTTAATGACATCAAAAATAACCGGCCATCTTTGGGTGATAACAGGGAACCAATTAATAAGAATCAAGCATTTATCCTATATTTTCCATATCATCAGGTAATCACGTAGTTTGCACACATTCCTTTATAAAAGCATTCCCACTAATAAGTGAAGAATTATAGAATTTTAATTATAAGCTAGACATCATTTATCTTCTATTAAAGAAGGTAACACTTCCTATGGTCTTGTCAAAAAAAAAAAAAATCAAACCTGAGTCTGCTTATCCTCGGGGTCTGGCAACTTTGCAAGAAATAGAAAAAAAAAGAACTTCATTGTACTATCAGTATGCAATCATTAAGACCCAAACTGCCCTGGAAAAAATGAAGGAAGGGATAATGAATCTTCAGATGAAAAATATCTCAAAATATTCCAAGATTTAGAATATAAGCAAGAATAAGCTATGATGTTTGAAAATACACTTTTGCTTGATGAAACTAAGAAACTCAAGGAAATAATTCCTATATAAGTTAATACTTTAAGGAAAAAGACGAAGGCTTGAGACTGGAGCAGGGGAGATGGAAGGCTTACTAAATAAGCATGACTGTCAAGATTCTGTTCACTGCTCTGGTGGTATTCTCTCTATGATAACTCATTAAGCAGTATGTATGGGGGTTGTCTTTTTTTTTATGATTCCTATCTATGTATTTTATTTTACAATAATAAACTTCTGATATCAAAAACAATCTGAAACTCTGGTTTCTAGTCCAGGCTGCAGCACTCACTTGACGTTGCCATATACTCGCTAGGGCTTTCCTCATTTGCAAGCTCTACATACACTCCAGATTAAATGCAAATTTAAAAACTACAATAACTAGGAAAATGTCCAGTAGAGTATAACAAACCCGTCCTTATCAAAAAGTGTATCAGAAAATGATTTTTAGCTCACCAAAACAGTGCAATACAACTTTCTCCAAAAAGTAAATAATCTAGTGTAGCATTAATACGCAACAAATAGACAAAATTTAGGATTGTCTGCATTTACTTTTGGACTATTTCATTTTCACACTTCTATGAATCTCAAGGATAGAGTTTAATCTAAGCCGAAGCCTTTCTATTACTGAAAGGATTTGGAAATAATTTTGAATTACATTGAGATTACGAGGTAAACTACACTTGTTTATTGTGGATGAGGGAAAACGTCATTATCCCGCAGCATTTAGGAAATGGCAATAAACCAGGGAATCAAAAAATTAAGAATGAATATCTTCTATATATTAAGATAATCAGCCCATTAAGGACTTTTTAATTATACACAATCTGTATTCTACTTAGAAATAAGAACTAATAAAAGGATGTTTCTTGATTCTAAATTAAAGTAGGAGGAGTCTAAATTATTGCCATCAAGTAGGAAGGTGAATCAGTCCATTAAAGCTTGAAAACCAGGCATATTCTTCTCCATCTTGCCAACACCTGTTCTATTAGACATCTTTCTAAACCAGGTCAGGTTTTTTGTTTGTTTGTTCAAGTACATAACCTTTCTCTTGGATGATTTCTACAAGTGGCCAAGAGTCATAGATAATTTCCTGGTGGCTACAATATGCCACTTGAATACTCATTTCATTTTCTTCACATACAAACTAGCCTTGAACCCAGAGTCATTTGATTAGCTTTATTAGCAAATGTTCAGCAAGCTTAGCTATTATATTTTATCAACTCCTAGTCTTTGTTGAATTAAACTTACACTAACAAACACCTGGTGATGAGACTCTTCTTGCACAGCCCAGGACTTCTCCTTGACTCACCCTGGAATCACCAAGCTTTACCAAGTCCTGATGCCTGGTTCTCATCTGCAAAAATTCTGATGTAACTATTAAATGGTGGGGCCCAGATGAGGACATTTCCAAAGTTACCTCAAATTATTATAGTAGATAGCAAGATTGAGAAACACTGCTCCTGGTCACTTCCACTCCGACCCCCCCAAATTACCTTTCTCCTTCGTTCACTGAAAGGAAATTGAACATATAGAGACTGTTTCTCAATTTTACACTTATTCCATCAGAATTACTCCTTCTTCCGAAAGATTCATTTCATCTGAATATTTCTCATCAGTTTCATCTCCATCAGCACCACATGACTCTTCTAGTACTTTGAAAGTTTCCATTACTTTTTCAGTTATCAAACTAAGCTTAATTATGTTCATAACAATGTAAAAAGCCTAAGTATAGAGAGCTATCTTAGACCAAGAAACAACTCAATGATCAAGATAAAAACAACCTGAGAGGACCTTTAATGACAGTTAGTATAAGTATTCTTGACCACAACAGTCTCCAAAGTTCTAGCAATTTTCCTAAAAAACAGTGACTCTATCTCTAATGAATCTTTTAAAATATCGCTGTAAATAGATACCTTAAATAACTATAAGATTTAAAAAAAAACAAAAATATAAAACTCAAATTTGCACCTAACATCTTCCTATATCAAAAAAAAAAAAAGTGTCTTCATTATCCTCTTCCGCCTATATTAAAAAAAAAACAACCAAAGCAATAATAGCAGAGAACATTAAAAGCCACGGTGCTGCCCAGGAACAACTCATAAGGAACCTGTATGAATTTGAGGTATTGGAAGATAATTTTAATTGTACATAAATAAAACCTGTCCTGTATGAGCACAAATGAAAATTAAAGTGCCAGACAGATTACTAGGAAATACTGTTAACAAGAAATTGGTTCACTGCCCTGAAGCGCTGAAATTTTCTCCTAGTCAGCAAGGAAGACCTGGAGAAAAACAAAGAAGTATTCTAAGCAAGGGCATTGTTGATAAATAGGTGTCTAATAACAAGTACCAGCCACAAAGTTTTAGTGTCACTGCAAAGTTTTTATAAAATCCCTAATCTGAAATGCAAGTCAAAAATAATTCATGTTAACTTTAAGTAAGAATATATAAAACTATGCTAGTTCACCCCAGATCCTAGCGGTCAAAATATAAGCTGTTAATATAATCAAATTCCTCAACAATAAGAAGTGATGAAAAATAAAAAACAACCTGATTTACTCCATCTATGTTTTCCAAAATGACATGAAATTGAATTCTAAGCAAAAAAAACAGACAATGAAATGTATGAAAAACTTCTCACACTGATACATTTTAAAAAGCTAAACAAAATCAATTCTAAACTTTCTACCTAGACAACATATACACAAATCTGAATATCTGAACATGACTACTGTCTAAGAAAAATAAACCAGTTCTCTTTTGATCAACAGATGCCTACAAGGTTGACTGCATACAAAACGTGTTCGATACTCAACATCCTGGCATGCTAAGGTAGAAAAAGCAGTGCGAAAAACACTTCCCAAATTACTTTGAAAACAAAGTCAAAGGAATCCAGTAAACTTCTCAGAGCACTTATGAAAGAATTTTGCTACTTTCCCTGGAAAAAAATCTAAAAGGAAAAAACTAAAATCAAATAAAGGGTGATTGTTCTAACTACAAAGTTCAGAAATCAGGCCTTCCTCACAGATATCAGCCCACCTAAAATGAGCATGTTACTTACAGCTGTGATGCAGATTCTTATGCTTTAAGGACTGTAGGGTGAGCGAGGAGCAAGAACTTGTGATTCCGAACTAGTATATTCAGAAGGAAGTAGGA
The DNA here is from genome assembly GCA_004024925.1 of Scalopus aquaticus. Taxonomy (NCBI): domain Eukaryota; kingdom Metazoa; phylum Chordata; class Mammalia; order Eulipotyphla; family Talpidae; genus Scalopus; species Scalopus aquaticus. The sequence continues at coordinate 57,782 of PVIJ01006493.1, read as the reverse complement.
GTATAAATTTCAGAAGGAAATTTTTTAAAACATTTTAATCACACCTAATGGTACAGCCCCCCAAAAAAGATTGCATGCTAACAGGTAGCAGTCCAGTTATAATATGTACAAAAAGCAAACTCTGCAGCAGCTCATCATTTGATATGTAAATACAATTTGGGGGAGGGGAGGAAACAACACCAAAATGATGATGGGCAAATGCTTATCTCCACTAAATGGTTTTTGGAGACATAAAGGTTTTACATTGCATAGCATAAAACAATTTCTCTCAAAACTCGATATTTTTCTATGTGAAACTCCACTCCTCCATAGGACAACATATGTTTATGCTTCTCCCCTTCTTATCTACCAAACTTGACCTTGATGAGGATCATTTTCACTCCTCTTCACCCCCTGAGCCTCTTACTCGTCTAGGGTTTTGCTTTCCCTTCCTTAACCATAGGTTTTGGTCTCTCAGGACTTCATGTATTACCACAGATTACCCTGAAAAATCATGAAGGTTAAACAGAAAACAGAATGACCTTTCTTCTGAAAAATGGAAAAAGCAGAGTGAAAATTTTGTATTTATTAATCCTTCAGGTTGAGGAGGAAGTATTCTATTGCTCTCTGCAAGCATCCTTTTAATACATTCTTTTACTGTATATAAACTAATCTATGGCTTTGCTTTCAGATAACGCTGTCATGGAAAAGTTTCACATGACCTAGACATAATATACACAGAGACAGCCTACCTTAAAAAAAAATGCAAGTATTCACAAGAAAATAAATACTGGGGTCACAGATAAAGGATATGATACAACAAGACCAAACGGAAAAAAAAAAAGGAAAAGGAACATTTGGTGAAGGCAGCCATTCTATTAGCATCTCTCTTACACCCTCAGAACAAAAGAATCTTGACCACAGGAATCATCTTTTAACAGTATTTGCAGGAATACATTAAGAATTTTAAGGGGAGATTCAAAATAATTATACTACGACAAACAATAAAAACTACTCCTAGGTTAAGTATAACTAAACACATTTATATCATTGACTTGTGTATGAAACTCTAGTTCCCTTCCACTTAAAAAAATAGGGAAAACTCTTCAGCAATTATGGCTCACCAGATCCTCTGTTCTATTCCAAATTTTCCTTTTCTTCTTATGTTGTTTAGGACCTAAATTCTCTCTAAATTTGGACTATCATGTCACATCTTATTGTCAAGGTCTTTAACACTAACTGGCAGAAGAGTCTTCATTTCCAGCTACATAATCGAACTAAAGACTATATGTTTCTTTCTGAAACTTTTGTCCAATAAACTACTACTAAACTTGTGAGATGAATCATTTGCCACAGATTACCACAATAGACACCGGGCCTTGTAAAACCTCTCCCATCTATGTTCCAAGTATATTAAAATCATTCTTTGGATGATAAGTGTAATTTCCAGAGTAAACAAGAGATACTGAGACTCCACATAAGCAAAACTATCTGGGTGGGCTATCAGGATGCTAACAGCAGCAAAACAAAAACCCAACTTAAAGCAGCTTAACTAAAAACCTGCATAACAACATAGTGGAAGAGTGTAGAAGCAGGACCAAAAAGCAGCTCCATGATGTTAGGTGCTAAGCACATGCTCTCTAAATCAGGTCCACTGGCAGGGGGAAAAAAAGGGGTGGGGGGGACTTTTCTGCACTGGATCCTTTTGTGAGGGAGAGAAAACTTTCTCAGGAGCCTGCCAGCTAATCTGCCCACTAGATTTTACTGGTCAAACCTTTTACACATCCATATCCTAGGAAGACAAATGTGGATCTCGATTTTTAGTCTCTATGTAGTCTTGTTTAATAAAATTTTAATAATCTGTCCTAACTGCAGAAATAAAGCTTTTTTAATTGGCTACAGAAAATGAAACTCACTGGGGTCTTGGAAACAATCTCATTTGAGTGATGATTTTGTTTTGTTTTGTGTTGTTTTTTATTTCTAAAAATCAAGCTTATCTAATTAGGGCTAGTATGAGAGTTAATATTTCTAAAGCATTTTTCAAATCAACTATAGGCATTAGTATTACTTTCAAAAAGAATAATGTACACTAATGCTTACCCTCAAAAGAGAATCTAAAAAGCAAATTATTAGGCTAAAATCAGTAACAAGACTATCTGACACAAACTCCCCACATTCTTCCTAGACCAATCAAACGAAGTATTGAGACAGTTTTCTTCAGAGAAACTTTTTCAGTTCTCATTAACATAAATAAAGTACTATGACAAGGTCTGTACCCTAGAGTTAATAAAACGTATTCCTACTTCCAAAGCAAAAACATATGACTGGTCAGCTTGAACTTTCTCCAGTGTTAACCATCTGCCAAATTATTCAGAATCCTCCTAGGAAAAGTCATGATCCTCCACACACTAATTAAATGAGTCAATGCTTTAATCATACTTTAGATAACTAATCTATTTCAATCCTGATAATCTAATTATCTAAATCTGGTAAATAAGTTCCAACCTTAGTGCAAAATGATTAAAGGATTAAAGTTTAAAATCAGTGAATACAAACTGAAATAGATACACCATAATGAACTTAAAAGAGTTTGTTCTATTAAGAAGCATTTATTACCTGAAATTCAACAACTGAAACTCACTATTAGGTCAGGATTTTCTAAATCAATTCTAACTAATGGGGTCTTATGATTAAGTGAATTTATGCTTGTTGGGTTTAAAATCCCTGAAGTGGTTAGTCTTCTCTAATCATATAAGAATATGTACACCATCTCCACTCACCCTGCTTTGTTTTTTGCCACATCATATTTCACCTCAGTGTCTCATGTGTGGGTTACTCCACAGGAGGGGGCTATCTTTCTTGGTGTTCTATCTCCAGGGCCTAACATAGTGTCTGATGTATAGACGCGTGATAAACACATGCTAAATGAACAAATGTCTTAGAAATGCAGAATCACACATAGTAATTTTGTATTTTTGCTGATCTACATTGATTGTTATTTGTAATTATGGAGTTAAAATTTCAACAGCAAGATAAACAAGTTACTAAGAAAGGTAAAAACTTGCTACTTCCACAACTGCTACCAACAGTTACAAACCGCAAGCTATGTTCTATTCATGGACTCAAAGTAATTCTAGTAACAAGCGCATAATGTAGGAGTTAGTGCCATATTATGAATAAGTAAATTGAGGATCTGAAAAGTTAAATAAGATGCTCAAGATCAGAAGGTAAATCAATCAAAAACACAAGTGCTCTGACTCCCTAAATCTGTCATGCTAATTTGTGATGTCTACCCTGAAGGAACAAAAGCAGTATCACAATAGCAAGATACAGAGTCCATCTACAGAAAGAGTTGGAAAGAGCACAGAACTCAGTGATTTCTTCACCTGAGTATCAGGCTGCCAAAACATGAGATATGTTTAAAAATTTATCACTTGAGTCTTTCTTCTCAAAGGAAGTACCTCAGAGTCACTGGCTGGTCTAGTAGATAAACAGAGTTAAAGTATAAATAACTTCTGTTCTGACCCGGCCTTAGTAGCAAGTATTCTGTGAAAACAACAGCGTGTTGCATTATTTTTCTCTAATCCAATTCTATTTTATATTCAGTCAAAGTCATTTTTGACCGTCTTTCTCACCAATTCTTCATTAGCTTCCATTTTATATTTTGTATCCAATCCATTTATTCACAGTTTTTAAACAACTGGACAAGTTCATTTGCTGTTCCATAAAATAAATTGCTTCTGTGTACCATAGTTTCTAAGACATTTAGACCTTTCTTCCACCCAAGGAGTTCATGTTTTCCTAGAAAACTGGCAGCCACATGGAGACACTGAAGCTCTTTTCTGCATCTACATTTTTAATTTGTTACAAGATAATTTCACCCATAGGGAAGCTCACATTAAAGATAAGCCTCTAAGTTACCATTATGTATTCTGATTTAGGTAGTTATAGGAGAATCTGTCTCACTTTTCTATAATACAAATATTATCCAAATTTATAAGTGACATTAGAAATCAATAAAGATCTTAATTAACAAACAAGAAAAGCTGTCTTACACTGAGTAGACAAATCAACCTAGTGTTGCTTAGCAATGTAAGTGACTGAAAACAAAAGCAGTTAAAAGTTCTAAGAAATATTTAAACTAAGCACATAACATTTGTGCTTTAATTATATATTCAAAAGTCCTCTGATTATGGTTGCCCACAAACTTAATCACTTCATTAGAGAAATGCATTGTTTTCCATACTACATGTTTCAGCAGTATTTTTCAGCTTGACAGTTTTACTTACTGTCTTGGAAGCAGTATTAATGTACTGCATCACCATTTCTTTTTTGATACTGAAGTCCTTTTCCCGCAATGGTGCCTTTTTATCTTCATTTAAATTCATATCTTCCTGGAAAACACAATTAAAAAGCCTCATTTTAGAATCTAAGTAGAGCAGCAAGTCTACATATACTATGAACAGAAGATCAATAATTTGTGACTAAAGGAGCATTAATTGTTTTGGAATGATTTACACATAGTTTTGCCTGGAGGAGAGAGAAAATAGCTGAAGATAAAGAGAATAAAGCATTCTAGATCATTTTAACAGGGTAAACGTTGATGTACATTTGTTTTAAATAATACTAATACCTACAGTTGATGTTTGGAAAATACTTTAGAAATGTTAACTCTCCCAAACTTTGTAAATTCATATTAAGCCATTAAAACTATATTCATATGACTACGGATATACATTAGAAGATTTGTCTTTGATGAGGTTATAAGGAATTAAAATATATACATACACACATACATATATGTCATTTTTATATACACATATGTGCATACATCATTTTTACAACTGTACTTGAAGCTATCATACACTAAGTTGAAAGAGCTGTTCCATGTATCACAAAAAGTAAAAGGTAAATATCAATAAGCCAACCACTCTCCAGATTCCGATATAAAATACCTAGTGTTAATCCTAGCAAAAGATGAAACATTCTATAGTTTTAATTGTGTCTTCTTCACACCTATCAAAAATATGCATTAACTAGTTGCCTCAATGAATGTTCTAAATCACAAAGATGTTGCACTCCCAAAGAAGTGCCACCACCTAAAAAAGCAAACATCCCTCAACAGTAGCAGTCTTGTTACAGGCCTCATTCTAATGCAAAAGTTAAGTATATCTACATAAATATACGAATTACTGCAAGGATCAATGAATGAAGTTGCTTAAGAGGCTATTTTGGCAAATGAAAGTGGGCCCTACACAGAAATGGCTGAAGGATAAGGACAGCCCGATGAGTTCCTCCTGATGTTAACCCTGGGTCATTTGTGATATGTGATGCAAAACAGCTAAATGTATATAAACTCCATATGCACTCAGAAATGGATCCATTAAAATAAGGGCTTTGGATCACCTATGGAGCCCAGCAAGTTAAATTCCTTCCAAGTTTTCTAAGAGTACTACAATTCATTGAACACTGAAGTTTATGCCCTCAGCTGACTCAGTTTTTGGCTACCAAACCCTTCAAGTACTTAGGAGTCAAAATTTCCTTCATTTCACCTTGATATAAATGTTTAAGTTCTTAAAAGTTGTTCCATTTGACAGTCTACTAAAAAGCACTAATCAGTAATGCCACTCTGGGCTGTTCTAGTTAGAAAATTTATGTGAATTATAGTATGGTGGTGTTTTGGTTTTTTTTTTTTTACCATCTAAGTCAGTGATTCTCAACAGACTCCCACCACCCTGAAGGAAACATTTTGGAAATGTTGGGGGAATGGGAGGGGTCTTTCATATATCACAGCATCTGAGCTGCTGCTACCACATTTACAGGGGTATGGTGTTAGACATTCTGAAACATTATAGGCTAATCCTACACAATAAAAAATGGTCTAGTGTCCTACAGAGAAATGCATGGAGTTTTCAAAAAAGGCACAATTATCTAAGCTTAGACTCTAACTCAAATTAATATGTAAATTGTTACATATTAAATATTTTATATCACATGGTTTTAATATACATTGCATTTTCCAAGAATCCAGCTACCCTAAATTAGCTACACTGTGGTTTGTTATGATTTTTTTTTTTTTAGCTGTACTAACAGTTGTGTTCCAGTTCTAGAAATTAGGTATCCCAGGAATAGTATTGCTTCTGGTATTTGAATCACCAAAATAGCATTCCTGTATCAACCTACACTGTAGCTATTGTTCTCACAGTGGCATGAAACAAATGCAAGAATGTACCTTCATTGGACCTTCAACAGTTATGGTCAATTGTTTATATTGAGATTGTTTTACTTATAGTACAGTAAGACATTATATTTTTTTAAAATTATGAGTACAATAACATTACCTACAAAATTTCACTAAAAGTTATAGGGAAATTAGGAAATTGTTATACAAGGTGGGGAGAATATAATAGCACTGAGAATCTCCATTTTAAATTATTCACTATATTTTTATTTTCTTTCTGCCTAATGGCCAAACATGACCTGGCCTCTTTAAACATCAAATTAAAATACCTCAGATTCAGAATACTAAAGAAAAAAAAAAAAAAAGCCCATCAGTTGTGGTTGAATCAAAATAAAATTTCAGGGTGAACAGTTCAAAGAAAAAAATGGAAAACCGTTATTGCATTCTCTTGGGGAAGGCATCTTTAAGATCACATTAGCTCATACACTACAGTGGTATGTTTGGGATTTAGGAAGAGACTCAGTTCTTCTAGCCCCTCTCCTCTGGTTTATCCTACTTCTCTCCATTAAATGTGGCACTCACATAAGTGAGGTGACAGTCTCCAGTTAAAACAAAAAAGAAACAGTATTACAAAGGAGTTTGGAATCAACTACCTGAAGCCACAAACCTTTCCAGAGCACTCACTTGCATGTGGCTTCATCTACTACATGGTCATTCTCTGTATGCCTGAGGAAATGGCACTGGAAAGAGTAAGGAAAGTTCTACTCATGACAAAGGGAAAAAGAAATAAGGAGCAACGGAAAGACAAAAGTATGTGTGTACAGAAGATGCACGATCTTTAGAAAAGATTTTGAATCTCTGTCTATGCAGAAAAGGGCTAAAAGAAGAAAACCCTCACACGTTGGCACTTCACTTCTGGGGGCCACCAGGGCCTCAGGAAATGTATTAGAAGCTTGTTTCTAGAAAATACACATCCATATGTTCTGTTACAATTTGAAAGGAGTTAAGTTAAGCATTTTCCAAGGCTATTCAAAAACCTGAGGGGGGTGGTGTTAGGAAGAATAAAGCATCTTCATTTATTAAGTCCCTGCTTTCAGGGAAAATCTGCAACATGAGAATTTAAGTACTAAGTACCCTAAGCTCCACATATTACAGAACAGACACATGAACTGATACAAAATGGCTGAGCTACATGGTTATTAGAAACTGGAGAACTGGAGTTGAGACTCCCAATCCAGTGTAGTTTCCAGACATTTGTAACGGGTCCCTTGTGAGCAAGTCACCCATTTTCACACTACTTAGTTTACATCTGTTCAAAATAATCATATCGCTCTCTCCTTTGTCTTAACTCAGGGTCCCTAGAGGCAGAGCCTCAGACAGATTCTTGGCAGTTAACAGAGGTAGGTCTCAGGATAAGGGGAGTGACAGAAGCAAAGCAGACCAGGGGAAAAAGGCATAAGAAAATGCAGCTCAGATGGATTCTCACTTTAGCATGAATGGCACCAGCGGGTACCACCTGGAAGGACAGGTCCATGTGAACATCCCCTCCTGCCTAGTCAGTCAGTCATTAGCTGCGGGATGCTGGTTCCCTGAAGCCAAATCTCTGGATAAGAGAGCAGCTCTGAGCCAACAGCTGTCAACACTCATCTCCTGCTGTACCTGTGGTCATGGAAGGGCACCAACAGTATGTACCTTCACTGTACCTTCTTCAACAGTTATGGCCAATTGTTTACATTGAAATACAGAGTTTTAGTATGTAGTGTAGTAAGGCATTATAGTTTTTAAATCATGAGTACAATAATTTGAAAATGACTTACTTTAAACTGAAAAGAAATAAGGTCACTCTGTATAGGCAGAACTGAATACAGAAACCCAGGTAAGTAGTAGAAAACAATAAAAAAAAAAAAAAACTCCAGTGTATTAACCAAGTATTCCAATCAAACAGGTCAGAGCATATGTTACACTGTACAAATATAAAGTGATCCCACAAGTAAAGATTTTAAATCAGTCTTTAAACATCAGTTTACTTCAATATATCAGTAAATTGACAGAGTATGTAGGTAATTCAACACTATGTATGGAAATACATATACAACCTAATTGGGTAAGGCCTCAGTAATTTAAATGAGGCCAGTGTTTCAATTGTGGCGAGATAAAGATCTACTCCCTAAATTGAAAGATATTAACTGTTGGCTATTTCATGCAATAAGGCTCTTTTAGAAAAAAAAAGTTATCAAATCAGTTATCAAATCAAACATTAGTTTGTCTGAAATGTAATCGCTATTTTTGTTGTTAGAGTTCTACCATTACCTCAGTAATACACATTATGAATTAAGTCATTTATAGCACTACCTTTGTATACATATTTTGACACAGTTTTGCCTGGGGAAATGGGAAGCTGCAACATCAAAAAGTAATTTTCTGCTAGTTAATTACTTTCTAATTAAAAACTATACTTAAAATTGAATCACTGTGCTGTTTTACTCTGTGAGTCTGACAAGCACTAGGGACAGGTTTTAGAAATAAAGCCATATTGCAAAAATAAATCCAAGTTAAAAAGCACTCTACAAAATAAGCAGGATTCTTCAATGTATGAAGGTCATGAAAGGTCAGGAAGTGTCACTGGTTGTAAAAGACTGAGGAAACATGTTGCAAAGAGCAATTCTGGAATGCACTCCAAAACAGAAAAAGAATAGTGGAAAATCTGGCAAAATCTGAATAAAGTCTGTCATTTAATGAGTATTGTACCAATATCAATTTTGTAGCTTCAATGACTGTACTAAGTTTACGTAAGAATGTTGACAGAGAAATTAGGTGAATGGTATAGAAGAATTCTATTTTTCAACTCTCACATAAATCTAATTTCAAAATGAAGTTCTTTTTAATTGACAGTCATAAAATTCTGCTATAAAAAATTGCAAGAGCAAAAAAAAAAAATAGAACATTTCTCCTTTCAAAAAATTGTAATTCAAATAAAGAGAATAAGTGTGTTATATTTTTGGCCACAATAACACACATGGACTTGATGACGGGGAGGGAAATTAAGAAACTACTCTGAAGAAAAATAGGAGTCTAGGAAAGAAAATGTTAAGACACAGGTAACGATTTCATTCAAAACCTAGGGACCAGGCATCCCCTGGAATTTTCTATACAAAGCTTACATTTCCTTCCATTTTTATTCCAAACCCAGTATCCTCATTCATTCTCCTAACAATTTTTCAACGCCTTTTCACAAGTATATTGTATTCTTATAATCTTAAGGAACAGTCAAGTTCTTGTGCCAGACACTGTGTTAAATACATTTTTTAACACTCGGGAGAATGTACTATCCTCTGATGATGAAAGCACTAAGGTTTAGGGACATTATGTAAGTTGACCATGGTCCTATACTTTACATTTGAACTCTGGTCTATTTTATCTCACCAACTCCATATTTTTAAATCTTCAGTATCTTCAAATACCCCATTTCCTTCGGACTAATGCCAGCTGAGTTAGCACTGTACTGCCAATACCCTGTGTTTACTCCTCTGCCACCCCATGCCTTGCCACCCAATCCTTGGCTTCCTTGCCACCAACAATCTTCACTTCCCCTTCTCCATCTTCCTGACCACAGCTCTTCATTATGTAAAAACTATTCCACCTCTGTCTTCATAATCTCCTTGATCATTTTCTCCAACCTCAATCTTCTATCTTTTCACTTCTCCCATCCCCACACCACCTCTGCCATGACCTTGATAAAACCTTCCATTTCTGGATCCCCTTCATATTCTCTCCCAGTGAAAGCTAATTACGTGATTCATCAGTCCCATCAACATTTGTGGAAAATCCTACCAGTTGCCTCTTCTCCCAGCCTCTAAGGTAGTTATTTCAAACTTCCATTTTCTAAGAGCCATGAAACTACCAGTTCTACCTATCATTTTTAATGAGCAAATTTCAATTTCCTCTGACAAAAGAAAGCTATCATTCAATTTCCCATTTCCTATATGACCGATCTATTTGCCCACTAATCTTTCTGCACCAATTCCTGCATCTATTCATAGACAACCCCATTCATTTATGCTCTGGATGCTCTTTCCTCTCCCCTCCCAAAAGGTCATTACACATCAATTATCCTTTTTCTTGTTTTCACAAAATTACTCTCAGTTGGGTATCAATATATAAACATGCTAATTCTAAATGGATTATTAGAATAAGAAAAAAAAGTCCCCGCCCCCAGCCCTAGCCCTCCTTTATATATGATTTTCTTTCTCCTTCACAGGTAACTTTTCACAGAATCTCTTCTGCATGTATTGCCCTTTCACAGTGCATCAACCATAGTGTTTACTTTTTAGGTATTTGCTAAATGAGAGGTGATGAAAGCTTCAAATAGAATTTGTTAATCTTACTTGGACAAACATGTGAAATCATGTAACTTTCTGCAAGATAGAACTAGAAATAAAAAATCCACAGTCCCAGCCTAGAGGACTTACAGAAATAAGGTCTAACACCAGGGGTAGAATGTTCAGAAAGTGGCATAAGCAAGACTGGACAAGCAAAAGTCCATTACATTTCCAGGGATCCCCAGCAGGAGCAACCACCTCAGTAACCTAGAACAGAGTCAGAATGGGGAAGTCCTGTCCAGCAATACCTGCTCCAGAAGTTAATGGGTAACTCCCACCCAGACTTCACTCAGCAAGCTCTGTGACTTTGTGTGACTTTAATACAGAAGATTAAAGGGATACACCTTTTTCTAACTTGCACGAGGATATTAAATGGGGCAAAGGATGCCTTGACCTAGAATCCAGGCCAATGGCACACACTCGATCCAGCAGCTAAAAAGGTACTCCAAGAGATTCTTCCTATGAATTGAATGGAGCGAGAAGTTTGCACACATCAGGAAATGCCAATTAACTATTTTACTCCCTCCATCCCAGACAGACAAAATACTGGCACAACGTAAATATTTTCACATTTTTCTAAAAACTAAGACAAAAAAAGATATATTCAAAATATTAATAAAGCACTAAGGAGCAATCAAGCAGAGAATGGCAAACAGAGTGGACATATTTTCAAATGAATTACAAATGTTACACTCAACTATTTTCACCCATGGATATGGATTTTACAAGACAGCATGCTCATTAAATTTACATCAAGTTGAGTGGGATAGTTAACACCATGAAGAGTCAGATTAAATTTAAAATGATTGACTATTTGGAGAATTAAGTGAATATATACATGTATCAAGTTGCTGAAGATGATCAGGTGCAAGGTAATTCACTCAGAGAAAAACACTACAGACAGGCAGGCATGACTAGAGTCAAAGTTTAAGTGGAAACCAGTATAATCATGTATCAAAACAGCCATGTGGATCCATAAGCATATTATAAAAGGTAAAAGCTAGAAGCACAAACATGAATTCTTTAGTTAGTCAATGGCAATTATCTGATTTTGATAGAGTACTATGTTTCATAGGTTAAAGTGAATGTAATTATTCCTGCTACTTGTCTGCTATGCTAACATTTTATCATTACAGTCACAAATCGGTTAAACATCTTAAGAAATTCACAATGACACCTTATTACTTCTAAATGTCAGAGCTCAACATCCTATAAAAATCTTACCCATTTTGCTTCTAAAAGTGTAGTGCTGTCCTTAAACAAGGGGATTCATCTTCCATACCACACAATGCCAAAGGGTCTCACTGACCTATATCCTTACTAAGGTAAGCTTTTAATACCATGAACTGTTCAGTGTGAAAAAATGGAAGATGTCATGATCTCATTCCAGGTTGTTATACACTTTTAAAGAGTACAGACTACACGAGACTTATCTAGTTCTGCAATTGGTTAAATTTCTTAAGTTTAAGCAAAATTTTAAAAATCTGGAGCTTGGAATTAACTTCATTACCTTTGTTTTTTTTAATATTCCTGGAGACTATATGTATATTTATATGCTAACATGACATTATAGCCAATCTTCCTTTTGTCTATTTTTACTCTGTACCTACACAAAATTATATAACTTTATCTTTTACAAAAATGCAATTACCAAGAGATTTTTTTGTTGTATTACAAAAAGTGGGGTTAGGTGATCACTGTTCTATTTACAGTGTCTTTACTCAGCCCTCATTAAAAGGATAATCTACAGAGTGTGAGAAAATATTTGCACATCATATATCCAACAAGAGATCCAAGGTCTAAAAATAACTGATACAACTCAAAAAGAAAAATAACCCAATCAAAAATGAATAGAAGACCTAGGCACTTTTCCAAAGATGACATACAGATGGCCAACAGGCATGTGAAAAAAATGTTCATCACAGATTATCATGGAGTACAAATCAAAACTACAGTGAGATATAATCTCACACCAGTAATAATAGCCTATACCAAAAAGACCAGAAGCAACTGTGGGGAGGGTGTAAAGAAAAGAGAACTCTCATACACTCTTGGTGGGAATGTAGACTAGTCCAGCCTCTGAAATTTAGTATGGAGATTTTACCCAAAATAGATCAATCACCCAATCCAGTAATTCTACTTCTATTAGTGTCTACCTGAAAAATGCAAAACACTAATTAGAAGGGATACATACATACCTACATTCATTGCATCACTATTCACAATAGGCAACCTATGGAACCAACCTAAGTGCCCAAAGGCAGATGAGTGAATTAAGGTTTGGTATATATACACAAAGGAATACAGCTGAACTATAAAAAAGAAAATAAATGAAATCTTGCTGTTTGAGTTAACATGGGTGAAACTGCCAAGAGAAATAAGTCTGGAGACAAACAAATACTGGATGATTTCACTCATACGTAGGTTATTAAAAACAACAACAAAGGAATAGACAAAAACCCTTGAAATCTGACTACAGAACTGAGACTACCATAGGGGAGGGGGTAGATGATAACCAATGGGGGAGGGGACCCAATAGACAATGTGGATTACTGGCCTTGGTGGTGGGCGTGGTGTGAGAGCACCACACATTGATGGAGGTGTGAACCTATACCCTCAAACATCAACTGAGTTGTAAACCAACATTACCTCAATAAATATATATATTTTTTAATTTAACAAGAATTCAATATGTACTTCTCCAAAGAAGACATATGGCCACAGGCACATGAAAAAAAGGCTCATCACTTATTATCAAGGACTACAAATCACAGATCATTACCAAGACAGCAGCCACGAAACAGCATTTACCAGAGACTGACAATGTTCAAACACTGTACGACCAAACACTCTAACTGGCACTTAGAGAAGAGCATACTTTCAATGTGAGACCTCATTTCCATTATCCTAAGGCCAGCTTCAAGAAATAAAAGAAAAATAAATGAAACAAGTTATCACTTTTCTTTCACATACTATAAATTTTAGTAAAATTGACAAGAAATGCAATGAATATGAGGGAGCTGTACAGCTCTAATTTATTATGGAATATAATCTTGCTGGAACTGCAAGCTTATGCATAAGCACCTAAAATCACCAACAACTGTTATGTAATTCAGCAGATAAGAACATTGCTACTGATAAACACTGTTTCACTCATTTGCTTTCGAACTTTTCTAAACAGCTAGCCATTTTTACATATCAATAAATTACATGAAGGATAAAACAGTCATTTTACTTGATACCAAGGACAACTTTTCTAGAGAGGAAAATGACAATGAGCAAAAACTTTCACAGCTTGAAAAGAATGAACCTCCACACTTCCTAACTGGTAAAAGCCTATACTTATACTTTACCATAACATAGTGTCCTTTTACAGCTACGCACTTTAACCATTTTATTGGTTCAACAAACTCCAACAAGGCAAAACCCACGACACTCCAAAATAGCTTTTTTTCTCATTTACTTGAATCTGGCAATAACCCCTGACCCCTGAATCAACTTGACAATGGCTTTACAATTCCTCCGCCTCCTCTACCTCCTCCAACACCTCCTACACCTCTCCCATCTCCATCTCCTCCTCTGGGGATAAATACCTATTTGGTTTTTCTTCCCATTTTTAACATCAGAATTGTTGAGTTGTGTGAATGCTTTACATATTTTGATTATTAACCTCTTATCAGATATGTAGTTTGCAAATATTCTCACCATTCCATATGTTTTGTTGTTGTTGTTGACTTCTTTTGCTATGCAGAAGCTGTTTAATTTGAAATTTACTTGCTTATTTTTGCTTTTGTTGTTTGTGCTTTTGTTGTCATATCCAAGAAGTCATTGTTAAAGGCATTGTCAAAGAGCTTTCCCTCTATGTTTCTTCTAGTAGGAGTTTTATAATTTTTAGGTTTAAAGTTAAGTCTTTAGCCAATTTGAATTAGGTATTATTCCACATCTGTGACACTATCTGTTATCATAATGAGAGATGAAGTGCTGGTGAGGAATGTATATTGGTACAGTCATTATAGACAATGACAGTATAGACTGTCCTCAAAAAACTACAAGCAGAATTACATGTGATCCAGCAATTCCATTTCTCTGTGTGTGTGTATTTATATACACACATATAAATACAGTAGCGAAGAAATGAAAACTATCTATGTGTCTGATGAGACGTGTGTATAACGAAACTGTATCTATGTGTGTGCTGTATATAATATAGCATGATTTCCTCTTTATGACCGTATTTATTACTACATGTGTATACATACATTTATGACAACATGAATGGAACTTAAGGGCATTATGCTAAGTGAAGTAAGTCAGAGAAAGAAAAACACTACATAATCTAAAGGTACCAACACAAAAAGAGATTGGTGGCTGCCAGGGACTGGGGGACAGAGGAAAAGGGTAAAGTGATTAGAGGGCACAAATTTACAGATATAAGATAATTCAGGAGTAGGGATCTAATTTTTACATAAGGTAACTTTAGTTAAAAATAAGGTATTGTACTCTTACAAGTTATTAAGAAAGTGTATCTTAAAATTTCTCACCACATGAGGAAATAAAAGTAACTATGTGAAGTGATGCAGGTGTTAGCTAACTTTATTATAATATTAACTTCCAAACGTCTGAAATCACAATTGTACATGTTAAACTTATACAATGTTACATTGTATAAGCATATCACTAACAAAATTTGTATCTTAATAAAGTGGGGAAAAGAAAATGAAAATCTGCTAAAGTTCTCATTCCAGGTTATTATGCACTTTTAAAGAGTATAGACTACATGAGACTTATCTAGTTCTACAATTGATTAATTTTCTTAAGTTTAAGCAAAATTTAAAAAATCTGGAGCTTGGAATTAACCTCATTCAAAAAAACAGTTACATGTATCTACAAATTAACCACTGAACTTTGACTTCAAGAAATAAAAGATGTGGCCTCCCTGGTGGCTAAACGGGTTAAGTGCAGTGCTGTGAAGCTGTGGGTAGCTGCGCAGGAGTTCAATGCCCAGCCAGGAGAGTCCCACATGGCGCAGCAGACCTCTCCTCCCTCGCCCGCTGCTCCCCTCAGCAGTGTATTTCTGTCGATCTGCCTGTTCTGCTCCCTACTCCGACTCTGGTGAATCATCTCACTACCCCACACCTCTGGCCTGCACCCCAGCTTGTATGCATAAATAAATCTTCAAAAAAATAATAAAAAAATAAAAGATGTAGGGCCTCTCTGGTGGCACAGTGGGTTAAGCGCAGCACTATGAAGCTATCCAGCGCTGCTGCAGCTCAAGTTAGATCCCCAGCCAGGGAGATTCCCACATGGAGCAGCAGACCTCTACTGCCTGCCCACTGCTCCCATCAGCAATGTACTTCGGTTGATCTGTCTGTTCTGCTCACCACTCTGTCTCTGGTGTATCCTATCACCAACCCACATATCTGCCCTACATTCCAGCTTGTATGCATAAATAAATCTTTAAAAAAAAAAGAAATTAAAGATATAAAGCAAAATACAGATTCAATGCAATCCTTATCAAAAACAGCCAGAAATAAATCATAAAAATTACAGATACAAAAGACCATGAGTAGCCAAAAAAAAAAAAAAAAAAAATCCTAGGAATAACAGTCTAAAATGGAGGTATTTCATTTCCTGACTTCAACCTACACCACAAAGTGACAGTAATTAAAATAGGATCATACTTCAATAAAACAGCCATAGAAATCAGTGGAATAGAATTAAAAACCCAGAAGTAAACCTGCATACATATCAACAAAATTTATGGCAAAGAGCCAAAAGCTTACCATGCAGCAAGGAAAGCCTCTTCAGTAAATGTTACTGGGAAATCTGGACAACCACATGTTTAAGAATGAAACAAGAACACTATCTACAACTACAACACAAAACTGATTTCAACTGAATTAAAGACTTGCATGTAAGACCTAAAGCCATAAAACACAAACAACAGATAATAGGCTCCTTGACAGTGGCCTTAAAGATAACCTGTGAGAATTTGACTCCAATGACAACGAAATAACAGGAAAAAAAAAAAACGGGGGGAGGGTCTACATTAAACTAAAAAGCTTCTGCACTAAACTACTGAACTATTCAACTGTCACCAAAACAAAAAGTCACCCTACTGAATCAAAGATATCTATAAATCATACATCCAACAAGGAATTAACATACAAGAGCTATAAGAATTCATATAACTCAACAATAAGAAGACAAAAAATCCAATCAAAAATTGGACAGAAGAATTAAATAGACACTTCTCCACAGAAGACATACAGATGGCCAATAGACACATTAAAAAGATGCTCATCATCTATTATTAGGGAAATGCAAATCAAAACAGTGAGGTATCACCTCAACCTATGAGAATGGCTATTATCCAACACAGGAAACAGCAAGTGTTGGAAGGGATGTGGAGAGAAGGAAACCTCTACACACTGTTAGTGTGAATAGAAATTGGAGCATATGGAAAACAGTATGGAGATTCCATATGATCCAGTTATCCTACTTTTCAGTACTTACCTGAAGGATATGTAAACACTATTTCAAAGAGATATATGCACGCCCATGCTCACTGCTGTATTATTTACAATTAGCAAAGTTGTAAACAACTTAAGTGTCTATCAACATAAGATTGGATAAAGACATGGTATATAATCACCATGAATACTATTCAGCAATGAAAAGATGAGATCTTGCCATTTGCAGTAACATGAATTGACCTTGAGCATATTATGCTAAGTGAAGTAAGTCAAATGGTAGGAGTGAAATCCTACAGTGTTTCTTTCTCTGTGGAAGATAAGCAAAACTTTGAACAAGCAAACAGAAACTCTTAGACTACAAGAATAGTTGAAGAAAAAGAAGTAAGGAAACAGAGTAAAAGGGGTCAGATGTTGATTTATAATGCTATATATCCAAAACAATGTTATAAGTTATATAAACCAGTACTGATTCAATAAAAGAAAATTTTAAGAAGTCAAAGTTGTATATACAAGGATACTCATACCACTATTTTACACATCAAAGTTCCACAGAAAAACCAACATGGATTTTCAAGTAAAATTCCACTTTCACCAAAGAACAAATGGGGAAAAGCCCTTAAGAAGTTTAAGTAAAAAATTCATCAGTATTTGGAAAAAAAAAAAATGCACAGTGAAACTATTACCCAGAGACCAAGTAAATCAATTTCCTAAATAAAAGTGAAACGCATACAAATGTTGAAGTATCACACTACTTCGCATTCATTAAGTAATCAAGTCAGACACTCTCAAAAGGACTGTCTTGAGAGGGAAAAGAGCTGTTCTTCAAAACAAAGTTTTTTACCTCATGTAAAAATTAAATATCTTTGATGACATTAAATGAGATTTGTAAATTATACAATGACAAAACAAAGGAACTAGACACAAGTTTTACATAGTATGAAACTTCTGTAGATACAAATGCCAAAGGTAAAAATGGCAGATTATTAAATACCGTTTCCTCATAAAAAATTTTATTACTAAAAGTACTATAGAGGTGCAAGCCAAAAATCAAAATCTAGTATCTCTCCACAGACATAAAAACAGCTTCAAATTTATCAAAAATGTGGTCCCCTAAAAAGTCTCAGAGATATCACTACTACACATTTCAAAAAGGACAAAGACCCTTTTCAAACTTCAGAATCATCAGCAGGTTTTCCCTGCAGTGCATTGCGATATGGTCAAGGAATCAGACAGGGAACTTAAGAACAATTCCTTATTTCTTTTTAAAAAAAAATGCCTTAGTTATGACAAACTTATTTATTAGCAAATAGGTCAGCCCTGAGAAAGCAACAATTTCTTCATACTTCTGAGTAAAGTGATTTGATTGCAAAAGGTCTTCCACTGGCAGGAAGACCTTATTAAGGTTTAACAAGTGATATGGCCTAGTTATTAAATCTGAAGTCTGTAAACACTTCAAAAACATCAATATCCATCTGGACTGTACATACTATTAAAATTTATATTCTTAACTCTTTTCCTGGGGAAGAGTCACAGAAGAATACTTCTTAAGCAATCATGTCCAGAACATAATACTCTAAACTATAATATATTCAAAACTTTCTGGGTTAGTGGTACTTTTAACGGCTTATGGTAATAAAATGTGTTCTTCGGAAAGTCTAAAGTCAGTAGCCTGCTCACTCTACTCAGTCAGGTGGTACCAGCAATTTTGATCAAAAAGGAAGTAACTTTTTCTTAAGGTAGTCACAAGTGAACCCAAAAAGTACCACTCCAGAATCTGTTGGCTATTTCGATGAGTAGTTTCACATACATGCATGCAGGCATGAGGGGGGAGAGTCACGGGTACTTTACTATTCACTTCTTAGAAGACAGTCATGAAGTGAACTATCTTTATACAAGCCTCATTACAGAGGCAAAGGCTAGCAAAAATGTTTTTAGTTCCAGGCTGAAATTACACAAACTCATAATAGTAAGAGTTTATGACCAAAAACTAAGGCTCTAATATCAAACAAACATCTTATTAAAAAAATAAATAAAAATTCTTACCATCATCTTTTCAAAAAGTTCTAAGATTTCTTTCTCCGACAATGGCTTTGGAATATTTTGCATGGTCTCTGAGGAGCAATCACAGGTTGCAAAGACAGGCTTCAAGTTGGAAAGTGGAGGTCTCTCCTTCTTGCTCCCCGGAATTCTTATGCTAGCAAATCTGTCCATCTACAAAGATGAAATGGAAAAATTAAAATGTTCATATCTAAGCATTTCTTCTTCAACATTGATCTAATTCTCATAATGAAAGAAAAAAACAAGAAGTTCAATCACATTATCAATGTGATTTCATAAGGAGACATTCAGCACTGAATTCTCTAAAATTTTAAAAAAATTAAAAATTAAATTTTTTCAGTAATGATCCTATCTAGAAAAAAGATGAGAGACACTCTTAAAGATTCCTTCCAACTTTAAAGTTATAGAACTGAGCATCTAATGACAAGGTCATCTTTACAGATTAGCAAATTAAGCAGTATTATGAAGATAACTTAACTAACCAGCCATTAATTAATACTGTGTGCACCCAGCTCTCTTGTCCAATGTCCTTTTCATAGTGCATGTTACACTCATGGGTTAAAGGGGTGGCCATGAGTTAGGAATGTTTAGAATTCTACTTAGATTTCCATAGTTTGTTGGCCTAATAGACGCATTTCCATTTACTCAATTGGTCTGTATTTTAATTTCATGAGCAACCATAGAGTAAGTAGGGTGGCTGAAGCTTCACATAAATTTGGGGGTTTTTTGAAGCTGAATTTGTCTTACAGTGGGTTTTCTTCTACAACTAGTACAACTAGGTCACTAATATTTCAAAGTGAATAGATACTGATTTTGCAAAGCTAATTTCAGTTCATTCACTGAAAACTGCTTGAATTTCACAGTTCTCTTCATCACAGAACCCAGATTTATACAATGTTTCACGTAGGAACAATCAAAAAGGCAAAAAATTTTAAAGTCGGTATTAAGAGCAGAAGTATACTTAAAAAGCATGTTTCAGTAAATTGCTCAGCATAACTGCACATTATTATTAAGCTACTCAGTTCCTTAGTTGAACTATCCACATATCAAATGCTCAAGAGCCACATGTGGCTAGTGATAAAACATTGCTGAAAATAGATACAGAACATTTCTATCATCACAGAACGTTCTATTGAATAGAGCTAGCATAGCTCATTAAAGAAATGACACTTAAAATTCTCAATTTAAAAGGATATTAAGTCACAGTATGATTAATTCACTTTACTAAGAAGTAGGCTTTTTTTCAGATGAGGATACGTAAAGGTAATAATACTTATCTTTCAAAATCGGTCTTTAAATTCACTATGAATATAGTTTAGGAAAAATACTATGCGCTGAACTCATATGAGTTATCATGACCTGAACATTAAAGCACTAGAATATGATGGCTTCTGGCAGGATTGGAAGTAGTCAAAAGACATCACTGTTTCTATCCTAACAACCAAACCCAGCCAGACATCCCATGAAGTCATAGTATTGTTGTTTTCAACCCATCATGGAACTGAGGACACCAAAAAAAGCCTGTAAAAACTACAGACCAGGAATGGCAAACTGCTTTATCATGTTTTATCCCTAACAAACAGCTGGAGAAGTTAAAGATACAGAAAAAACAGTCAAATTTGTCATGAATTACTGACAGTTACATAGGTGCTACCATCAGAGGTTAGAATTCCAAGGAACCTCAGTCAGAAGGTCCAGCCAAAGAGCAAGTCTGCACCCACCTACCAACTCTCTCCTTCAAGTCTTTACATACTGCCTGGGGAGCCAACAGCTGGGGCAAGGCAGGAAAGCTCTGCAAGATCTCCTCATGAAAAGCCTCTCCAAAGACAAAACAGCAGTTCTCCAAAAACTGCTTTGGCCTCAAAAGGCACCTAGGACACTACCATCTAAACACTGGGGCTAGATACCAGGTCAGAGAGAAGTTTGAAGACGCAAACCAGAAATAAAAGTAAAAGCAAAAAGAATCTTACTATTAACCCTAAAAAGGGTATCAGGACTTTAAAACAGAAAAAGATATCCCACACTTTTGAAATCTAACAGTTCAGCTGTAAAAAAAGAAAAAAACAAAACACCTCGTATGTGCTCAGAGCCCAAGTGCTTAAGGTAACTAAACACCACAGACAAACTAAATCAAACTAGAGCAGCACTTATGCCAAACCCAGCTCAACATTTACTCAGTCCCCGATTGTAGCAGCCTGATTAAGAAGGCCATGCCCTTTCTTGAAAGCAAATATTATTTACTTTAATTTCCACTTTAATTAAATAAAATAAAATGTCCACCATATAGTCAAATATTGCTTGACACACAAAGAAGAACATCTGACCCATAATGAAAAGAAACAGACCTAGAGATGGCCCAGATGGTGAAATTATCCAGTAATTTAAAATAAGATTTATGAACATGCTAAAGGTTATAATAGTGAACACCATCAATGAGATGGGGAATTTCAGCAATAAAGTCATGGAAACTATTTTTTAAAAAATAAAGCAGCTCTAGTAGGATAAAGTACCAGAAATGGGTAAATCATTAGAAGGGCTTAACAATAACCTGAAAGTTGCTGAGAGAAGAACTAATGAATCTATAGAAAGATCAACACAAAATATCCAAAACACAGAATGGGAAAGAGGAGAAAAGAGCAGAGCAACCAATATCCGTTATAGAGCACAAAATATTTTAACACAAATGTAACTGAGGATGAGAAAAAGAATGGAACAGAAGTCTTATTTCAGGAGATAATGACTGAGCTAACTGATAAACACGAATTCACAGATGGAAGCTCGGTAAACTCCAAGAAAAAAATAAATACCAAAAACAAGAAACCCACATCTGGGCTTCTTGTAGTCAAAGTGTTGAAAATTAACAAAGGGCCAACCACGAAAATGCAGCTAGAGAAATAAGAAATACTACATAAAGAAAAATTATACAAATGAAATAAAAAACAAACTAATTTTGCACCTGAAACAACGGTAATAAACAATGGAGTAACATCTTTAAAGTATTAAAAGGAAAAACTTATCCTGGGGGAGGGGTTCTATAGCCAGTGAAAATACCTTTCATAAATCAAAGCAAGAGATATTTCAAACAGACAAAAGCTGAGAGAATGTACTCCAGCAGACCTATACTACAAAAAGTGTCAAAAGAAGTTTTTCAAATTGAAGAGGAATGAGACCAGATAGACTCTCAGATTGACAAAAAAAGATATAAAAAACAATGGAAAGATTACTCTATTAGATGCTGGTGATACATAGATAAGTGAGCTAAATCAACCTTAAGTTGCTAACAATCAAGCGGTAAAGTGCCCCAACAAGTCAGTATATAGCTGTATAGAAAATGTAACAGAAGGAATATATATAAATGTGTTGCTGTAGAAAAGAAGGGTATCAAACTCAATAACATAAGCACACCCCACTTTGGAATAACCCAGAAACATAAAATTGTCTCTGCACAAATGTATATTCAAAAGTTACTATCCCTATGTACATTAGTGCCCCAATTCTTCTATTTTAAAAACAGGACAACCAAAAAAATATTTCAAGAAGTGGAACTAGTTACTGTTTTCTGAATCACTATTTCATTGCCATTACTTCTGCACAGTTAAAAATCAATTATTGAATATAGAAACTATGCTTACTCCTCTTCATACACCACAAAAATTGTAACTTAATTAATATGCTAAACTTATAACGTAGTGAAATTAAGCAAAACATCATTAATGCAACATCAATATTATAAATGTAAACATGTCAATAAACAGGAATAGTAAGCTTAAGCAATTCACAAGCTAATTTGTGAATTCATAACCTAATGGTTCCATCAGTGGTACAAAATATCCAAAATTTGTAGTTTTCACCAAGACCCAAACCTTGAAATAAGAATTTCCAGATGTCATAAAGTAACAATCACTAATCTTTATTCAGTTCCTTTTATATGCTATGTACTGTGCTAAGAGCGTAAATGCAGCATCAAGTGGAATGCATTTATTTAATCTTCACAATTATGAATCTGCATGTCTAAATAATAAGGAGCAAGCTCCAACACACTTCTATACTTAAAACGTTTAGGACAGTGTTTAGCTTATAAAACAGCATGAAGGAAATATAAACGACGTGGTTTTTTAGAACTAGAACTGCATTTCTATCAATAGAAAGTATCACCATTTGTACAATAGTATCAAATATTAGCACAACCTCCCCATGCTTAGGACCTACACTCTGGTGGAAGGTTAGATTTAATTCAAATGGAAAACCAAACATGCACATTATCACAACGTACCTACTAAAGGCAAATTAGGAAAAATTAGCATATATTCCTAGTTTCTAAATTTAGAGGTCCAAATATAATATCATGAGATACAAAAAGATCAGTGTTTCCTAACTGCAATACAATGCTTTCATTTCTTTTCTTCAATAAAAAGAGACAAGCAACAAAATAAAGAGCCATAAAGGAAAAAGAAATGCAATCCTTCCTCCTATACTGGAATGGTAAATTCAATGTGTGGAACACTCAGGCTTAAAGCAAAAAGCATTCCCAGAAATGTGATGCTCTACTGACCACCCCAGGTAGAGTCCACATAATCTGGACTGCTATTACAGAGTTAGGTGCAAGTGAACTTTGTATGATTATTTAATGATTTAATATGATTTGATAACAAAGATGTTTCATTTTTTCAAAGGCTATGAGACTGCTCTCGAAGTGAAAAATCACTGACTTAACCTTCATGGATAAATCAGGACATGTGGATAAATTATACATACAATTTTCTTAGAAGCAAGGCACAACAGAAGACGAAAGCAAACTTTAAAATTATTTTCATACATAAATACACAAAGGAAATCCCCATCATACTGCCTGTAAGTTGGTTGATAGTTTGCATTGGCAAAATTGACTGGAGAAATAACTTTTACAATGTGTGTGCTTGCATGGTACTTTCGATTTTATATGAAATTCCCTTCAAGTTGAGCTAGAAATACAACCCAATTAAGGGAAGTACACAATTTGCCTTTGTTGAAGAAGTGGTTAAACACAAGAAAGACTGAGGGGATTCTATTATAATGCTATTTAGAGGTGGTATCCAACACTTAATTAATATGGCTTCAACTGTGTCTAGGGTATACCAGAGTTTTATAAATTAATATCAGTTATCTTCAGGGAAGTTAAATGAGCACCCTACTGAGCATTATCTCCTGCTGATAATCAGTAATGACAGTTTAAATAAAATTAATTAAACCAAATTACTAAAAAAAAAATTACCTGGATTTTGAGCTATAGTGTAACATTGTAATAGTGAAAACTGTTTCAAAAAATAACAGCAGTAATACTTACTTTAAAATAAAAGATAATGTGATTATTAGTCATCTGACAACTTGAAAAGTGAAAAACTGTGTGACCATAAACATATTTCCTTAGAACCCAGAAGGAAGTAGGCATTTTCATATAATCTAGGAGAATTATTAAGAAAATAAATGTTCATTGTAATTACAGAATCAATTCTTGTGAATGCATTCCTGAAATCCAGGGGAAAAAATCTGTCAATTTTATGTGTAATCTTCTAATATGCTTAAGAGGAAAGAGCCACCTAACAGCTAAAATAATTTGGCTTCTTAGTTAGCTTTATTATTAAACAAGCAACTAGTTGATGAAAATGTGGCTTTAGAATCTGAGTACTGAATCCTGTCCACTCTCAAGCTTGTTATGTCACCTTACAACTATTTAAGTCTTCCATGATACCATCTATCACAAGCTGTTTTTTTCACTTTTTTAAATTTCTGTATTATTACATGGTTGTTCATTTTTGCACAAGCTTGATTTCTACCTTCAAGTATAATCCCCATAAAATTACCACCACCATGACACCCATGAACCATCAACAGTCTCTTGTGTTCTTCCCTCCCCTGTTTTGATAACTATCCCTCCCCCAGCCCTGCTGAATGTTTCTGGTTTATAGTTCGCCTGCTAGTTTGTTTTTTTTCCTGATCCCTTGTTTGGTTCCCCTAAATTGCTCCTCTAAGTGAAACCATCTGCTATTTTTCTTTTTCCTCCTGACTTATTTCACTGAGCATAATCCCTTCCAGCTCAGTCCATGTTGCTGCCAATGGCATGTTTGTCTCTTTCGGTTGCTGAATAGTATTCTATTGTGTATATATACACCACATCTTCTTGATCCAGTCATCTGTTTTTGGTATCACAGCAAGTTGCTGACAGGAAATCAAACTACTTCTCACCTTCTACCTTTTGGACTAAAAGGCCTTGAAATGCCTTAGCTGACCACTCTATCAAGGTAGTATATTTGCCCATATACTCCCTATTCTCTGCCACAGCACAGTTTACTCTTTTCATGTCTACTCATGATTCTGAAACCCTTTAATTATTTCACCTGCTTTGTTATTGTAGACTCTTTCCCACTAAAATAGAAGAGCTGTGCTAGATGAACTACCTTTGACACTGCAATAGTCAGTCTCTAAGACAGCTCACAAGGATCCTGAGATTAACAATAGCACTGTGGAAACTGTCATTTGATACCCAAGACTAGACTATGGACATTGCAGTTTTTGTCTTGCTCCCTCTTGGATCACTCTCTGGGGTATGCCAGCTGCCAGATCATGAGACCACTCAAGTAGATTTGGGGGAAATTCCATGTGGCAAAGAACTGAGTTAAAGAAGCTAGATAAACAAGGCAGCATCCCGTCAATAGCCATGTGAGTGAGCCACTTCGGAAGCCCTAGAGGAGCCTTCAGGTGTCTATAGCTTCCCTGGAACCTCATGAAACCCAAGCCCGAACCACCTAACTGAACAAACTCCTAACCTACAGAAACAGAATGAGGTAATAGATGTTTGCTCTTTTAAGTCACAAAGTTTTGGGGATTAAGTTGCTACACAGTCACAGATAACTATTATAGTCACTGATACGTGTTCAGAGTATGGCACAACAGCTGGCAGTAGTTAGCTGTCCATTAGTACCTGTTTAAGATATGAATAAATGAGCAATTACTGGATAAAATAAGTAAAATGTAGCACCATCCCCATAGATATTTACCACTTGAAGGAAAAATATATAAATTAAGATAATATGTTTTCAGTGTCATCAAGAATATCATAACCCAAGTGAATTAGCAAGAGACTTGGAAAAGAGACATTAACTCTGGAGTGGGAAGTACCCTAAAGAGACTTTAGAAAGAGGCTACATCAAAGAACCCTATGAGGCTGATATGAGAATTTCAGAAGGTAGTATATGGTAGCAGCTAAAATGTTGTCTGGCCTGTTTCGTGGTCACTACTAAAATGCTAGTGATATCACTGTTACAAAGGAATATTATTTAGGGGGTAAGGAAATTGATCCTTCATTATTTCAGCTGTGATAAGCTATCATCCCAGTTACAGGCCACAATCTTATCACCCAGAAATAATTCCCAACAATCAACTACTGCCATTCTAACTTCAATATTGTTAAATAATATAAATAGGCCTTCCTGGCTCTCATTTGCACCTTAGTGAAAATTTACTAAAATTCCTTAATATATTGTAATTCCTTATATATAATGTAATTACCTATATTTAACAATTTGTTTACTTTTACTTTATATAGTATTTAACATTAAAATGTTTCTTAACATACACAATTTATGCTCTCAAAGCTGCAAGTTCATTGTCTGAAAATAAGTCACCACATGCAATATGTATTTTAGTCAACTGGTATCCAGTGGAGATACCAGTAAGGGGAAGGAGCAAAACCTCTCAACAACAAATAGGATGAGCTTGCCAGTGAGAAATGAGCTACCCTAGAAATGGATTCTCGAACCCAATCAAAGCTACACATGATTTGATTCTCATCTCGTGGAAGACCTCAAACCAGAACCATCTGACTTCTAAATTTCTAACCCAAGAGACTGAAATGTTAAGGTTCATTATTGCTTTACACCAAGTCTTGAGATGATGATAAAGCAACTGATGACTACCACAGAGCTCTTTCACAGTCTAAATGCCTGAAACATATGTAATGACAAAGAAAAACAAAATGAGGTTATGACAATACGTAAAAACATACTTTTGGTAATATATTTCTATTCATTACTTAGCAAAAGGTAAAAGCAAGTCTAATTTCAACAGTGTTGAAAGTAAGTCATTTTGAAATATCTTTAATAACTATAATGTGCTTTGTTCGATAAGATGATTTTTTGTGGTCATACAGTCACAGGTCAAATCCTATTGGGCGTGTGGGTGCCTATTTCAAAATTTTTAAAAATACTGAATTATACTTAAAGGTTAATAAAGAGGAAGATTATCTTTTTCCCATTCAAGCTCAAGGACATCATGAATTTTACCACAGGCCTCTTAGTGGTCCATGGCCCCCAGGTTAAGAACCCCCTATGGCATAGTAACAGAAATAGTGATGGAAAAGAAGAAAGTGACTCTAGTTCTAATGCCTTCAATCAATCAGTGGGAGGGACTAGAAGACCTACAATTGAGACCAACAAGGAGAAATGCAACAAATACTAAAAAGACCTGGAAGCTTTTGAAGGAAGAAACCACCAGGAAAGTAAAGTTTTCAAAGAACATCTATGTTTTTATTAGAACAAGAAGGAAAGCAAACATTCAAAGATGACAGGTTTTGAGTTCCAAAGGACAAAGTAGGAGGGTTTGGGAAGGCTGGAGGAGCTGGGAGATAATGTCAGATTAGAAGAATAAATAAACCTGCATAGGGAGAGAAGTATCTACGTGCATACTGATAATAAAGACTACTTACTACTTTTGGTGTTATAATTAAGGTCAGCAGAAAAGTGATTTGAATTGTAGTAACATTAATGAAAATAAGTAAAAATTATTCATGTGGAATGTAATTTCTTAGATCTCTTTTCTGTTCCTACTGCCAACACCCTACTTCAGGCCATCTAGAAGAGTTACAACCCCCTAACTCCTTTCTACATCTCCACCAAACTCAACCTCTTACAGCCCTGAACTATCTTCTACAGACATCATATTGAACTTAATAAAATACAAATCCAATCATGTCCCTCACATCAACATTTACTCAGGGGATGGCATTCAAGTATCTTTCCTATGGCTCAAAGGCTCATCTTCAACATGATTTCTCCAGAAATATCTTTACTTTACCACCCTTAGATCACATGATCAAGATGTAACAAATTACCTAGAGTATCCCTTATGTATACAAAGAAAGTTTTCAGTTCCAGAAGTCATTAGAAAAAGGTTTGGGAAGCCTGGAGGAGTTGGGAGATAAAGTCTGATTAAAAGACTAATCTAATAGGGCCTCCCTGGTGGCACAACAGGTTAACTCTCAGCACTATCAAGCTTTCTGTAGCCACTGCAGCACAAGTTTGCTCGTTGGCCAGGGAGCTTCCCACATGGTGTGGCAGACCTCTCCTGCCTCACTTGCTGCTCCCCTCAGCACCGTACTTCAGTCTGTCTGCCCGTTCTGCTCTGCTCCCCAGTCTGTCTCTGGTGAATCCTCTCACCACCCCACACCTCTGGCCCACACCCTAGTTCTTGTATTCATAAATAAATCTTAAAAAAAAAAAAAGACTAATCAAATAGACTATTTCTTGTTCCTAGACCCTATCTATACCCACAACTCATATTCCAACCTTTTATCTGGCTAAATTCAAGTGAATCTTCAGTTTTCAGTTTGAACCACATCTCATGTAGGAGCCTCCCTGACCTCTCAAGACTGAGTTAAATACCTAAAGACTTAGTGCTTGCCATTACCTAATGCCATTCTGAAACTCTCTTCTCATGTATGTTTATTCAACTAGGGTCTAAGAGAGCAGGAATTGTTATTTGTACTAAACTACTCCCAAAAGTTAGTCTGAATCCTAAATATGTAGGGTGTTTTCTATTAATATTTAAGTGAATAAATGAGTAGCTTTCTATCTTCCATTCCTAGAAGATGACTATTGCTGCTTCTCTGGCAAAATCCTTCTCAACAAATCAGGAAGAATGTCAGGTGTTATGCTTTTCATACATTCCAAAAGAAAACCCAGAATTTTCCAGTACAGCTCATTCAAAGAGCTGTCCTGTACATGAAAAACAAACATGAATTTCTACAATGTAATACCATGAATACAGGTAATAAGGGAACTATCCACTCAAAAGAAAGGAGCACAAAATCACAAATAGAACTTAATATCAAAAATCACCAAAGTTAAATCTACCGCATCTATTCTACAATTATAATTACATATAATCAGTTATTCTAATACTATACATTTGAATGAAAATATAAATAGGTCTGTAAATAATACCCTTTATTTTTCAAAGACAAAGACCAATATTACCCACACAAAAACACATCTAAAGATATCAATTACTTTCACTTGCCAACCTCACCCTCTTCTACTAGTAATCCACTAAGTTAATATCCAGAAAGTGAAATTATGAAAGTAAAAGTTACTACAAATTCCAGTCTGGATTCTAACTTGTTCTTTGAAACACAGTTGAAAAGCCATGTCGTCTATGAAGTCTTCCCTAAGATCAAAGTTGACCTTTCCACTTCCACTGAACCTTATATACTGGTCCAATCCATTTCACTACACTACATTGATTATGTAGACATCTTCTACTTCACTGTCCCCCAAGGAGTATGGCCCTATTCATCTTTGTGTTCCTTATTACAGTAGCAGGCACTCAATAAATGCTTAATGAATAGATGGATAAAGAGATAAACAAGTCTGCACACCCTACTACACTTGGTATGTTCAACCCTGAGAGCTCTTCATCTTATTCCCAAGTTTCTACTGATTTGAGGAGGAGCTCTCTAAACTATCCCATAAATATTTAAAGATTCTATGATAGCACTTAAGTGTTACTACTGAAAATCTAAGTTCAGGAAGCTCTAATTAACTCATATTAATGGACTAAGAAAGGCCCACCTGACTCAGTGAATAGTTTGAATTTTATAGTACTTATTTTGATGTATTTTACCAAATATTCAGTTATCCCAGTCCATGCTGGTATTCTTATTTTACATCAAATAATTTACTCTGAATATAGAAAAACTGTGGAAAATATCACACTTCTTGCTTTATCTCCCTCATTGTTTTTAAACTTACCAAGGAAAATATAAAAATATAAATGCAAAATGAACCTAAATAGAAAGTTTAATATCCTACTAGGCCAAAAAGAAAATTTTTTTAAAATTGAGTTCTTATTTAAAGCCAATCGTTTTTTTTTTCTATAGTTGTCTTGCAAATTTGCCACAAATTCACACAAGCAGAATCATTTTATTTTCTTTCATAGTATGATGTCTAATTAAGCGTATTCCTTTAAGACACATCACATCGAGGTAGAGACAAGAGCAATCTGCAGGTAAGAAAACCCAGTCCTGTAAGGCACATTCACCCGGAGAATTCATCTTTGACCTAGTCTCACCGAGAACACATAGGGAAGAGTTCAAGTTGTTTAATAACAGTTATGCTAACTGGTCAAAAGACTCAGTTACCTGGAACCAGCCACGGGCTCATTGAGAACAGTGATAACTTCTCCACGCACTCTTCAGAACTTACTCCCAAACTAGGAGATACCGCAGTAGCTCTAACACCCCATTCCTGTGGGTAACTTTCAGGGGAACCTGGACATCTCCAATTGTATCTAAGAGCAGACTACAGTTGTTGATGATCTATTAAGTAGTTTCCACACAGAAATTTTTCTATGTTCTTTTCAACTGAAAAATCTCATCCTTTTGCCATTTTTCAGATAAACCAAGACTATTTTCCTTTGAGATAGACCTTTGTTTTGTTTATTAGAGATATTCAAAATAGCTCATTTTCTTGTCCAAGAGAACTTTTGTAGATACAATATAGGTTTTTCACACCATACAAAAATAGAGCATTCCTATTTAGCATGATTTGGTAGGTTATAATTTAGGCTGATTTATATGGAATAATTTCTGAGTCTTCCCAGACCCACAAAATAACCAACCAAGTAAGAATGCTGCACTTTTGAATAGTGGGTGAAACCAGTATGTCTTTATAATTTTCTCAGGTACAATTTTTTCTTGTCAAGTTAGCAGTCAAAAGTCTCATACATATGGCTTCAAATGAAAAGCAGAAAATAAGTTACTTGTAGTTTTCACACTCGTGTATTCTCAGTGGAAAAATGAATAGTATTTAAGTGGCAGTACAATTCTCCTGGATCACTTTCTCCATCTTTAACAGTGAGAGTAGCAATGCTTACTTATAGACTTTTAAAAATTCAATCTGTTTATAAAGCTAACCTTTGGAATGCCACTTAGCACAACGTAAGGACACTGTATTTGTTAGCTATCTATCACTCAACACACTTTTTAGTCAGCAGCCATTTTCTCACATCTTTCTATTCCCGCATGCTGACTGAGAGATGCTTATCTGAGAGGCACAGGGACCTGACATGAGACCTTATATCCCATATTACAGCATGTAGGCCTAACTTTGAGGTAACAGTACAACCACACAGTTTCAAATGGTGTGAAATAAGATCAGGAATGCATTTTAGATAGCTTATTAGAGGAACACTAAGGAGCAACCTCCCAGCCAGCAGGGGATGCTCATGGCCAAGGTGAACCTTTGCAGATTCAACCCATCTCCCTGAACAGAAGCTGCTGGGAGCTAGGGGCAGAGCAAGCCACCAAGTTGCCCTTAAAATGAAACACAGGCGTGCCCAGCCTCTATTTTAGCTATCTTCTAATTGTACCCTGGTCTCTGCTCAGTGCACTTCATCTGGGGTAGGAAAGACAACATCTGGCTAATACTTTTGTTTCCTCTCAGCTCTCCTTTTTTCTCACTCCCTGTGTAAATCAATCCCTTGATTTTTAGTTCTCTCTGGGTGCCCTGCATTCTTAAGTGCATGGGTGAGGACTCACCGACCAGGTCATCACTGCTCCCCCATATTTGCCCAATTCCAAGATCACTCTGCTTTCTGTGCAAGATGCTGGCTTCTTGGGGATCAATGGGAAGTTGTTGTTAGGGAAATGAAGTTAGGAAATAATGAGAAAAAACTTTGAAAGGGTAAATTTACTTCTATGAGAATAAACGGATACAAACAATGTAAACAGGGAAGGAAAGGTTTAACATGGGGCATGTAGAGTTTCAGCGACAGATATCCATACGGAGATATTCAGTAGGCCCATGCAAAAGCATGTATCCACTTGAAGAAAAAAGTCATAGATGGAGACACCCAAGTCAAGCACTAAATACCGAGAAGAACAGTAGCTTCAGGAATAAAATCTGAGAAATATCAATAGCTTCAAATAAGCAAAGAAAAAACACACAATAGAGCTAAAAAGGCAAAGGTAAAAGGACCAAGGTACTGATAAAGTCTGATGCCTCAGAAGACAAGAATGCAAGTCTGCAAAGAGGAATGTGACAAGACTATCAAAGCTGATAAAGCTAGTAATCTTTTAGTCCAGAGATGAAAAACTAATGAATATTACCAGAAATAAAAAGGGTTATTTCATAATGATAAAGGATTCACAACAATATTAAATGCCTATGCATTTAATGGCAAAGCTTCAAAAACATGAACCAAAAATTGATGGAAGTAAAAAAATAAACAATCCAAAATTAAAGTTGCAAACTTCAACAATTCTTTCACAGTAATTTTAAGAGCAACCACATCAGGAACAGAGAAGACATGAACAATACTGCCAACCAACTTCATTTATTTACAATTTATAGATCAATCCTAACAAAAGCAGAATGCACATGCAACATTCACCAAGACACACCAATTCTAAAACAGAAAACAAGGCTTAAAAAAAATTTACAAAAAAGAGGACCTCCCTAGTGGCGCAAGGGGTTACGTCACAGCACTGTCAAGCTATCTGCTGCTGCTGCAGTACAGGTTCCATCCCAGGCCAGGGAGATTCCCACATGGCACAGCAAACTTCTCCTGTTTCACCTGCTGCTCCCCTCAGCAGTGTATTTCTGTAGATCTGCCTCTTCTGCTCCCCACTCTGTCTCTGGTGAATCCTCTAACTACCCCAAACCTCTGGCCTGCACCCCAGCTTATATGCATGGATAGATAAATCTTTAAAAAAAAAAAAAAGAAACCTGAAAAAACACAAATGTGCAAATCACTCTATAGTCTCTAGACACAAGGGAATTAAATTACAAATCAGTAACAGAAAGATGTCAGAAAAAATATACCTACACTCAATGAGTCAAAAAGGATATTAGAAAATAGTTTGAACAGTGAAAAAACCATGCAGCTAAAGCAACTCTGAGGGACATTGCTAGCTTAAAATTTTTATATATTTGAGACCAAAGTCTCAAATCAATTCTTTTAGCTTCTACTTAAAGAAGGGGGGAGGGAGGGAAGGGAGGGAGGGCAAAAGAAATAAAAAAATCAATGTGAACAACAGAACTATAAAAGATGCAGTAAAACCAAAAGGTGAATCTTCAAAAAGATCAAGAAAATTGACAAACCTCCACTCAACATAATCATGGAAAAAAACAGAAGACACAAATTATATCAGGATGGGAAAAGATACTGCTGTAGATTCAACATTAAAACGGTAAGGAAATACCACAAACAACTCATAATTCAACAACAAAGAAAAAATTCCTTCAAAGAAATTTCCAAGTTCACTCAAGAAAAAATGGGTAACTTGAATTGTGCTATTACTAGTAACAACCATTTCAAACAAGAATGGCAAATAAGTACATGAAAAAAAGTTCAACATCATTAGGGGATACAATTTGTCAGTATCTTATCATGTCAAACATAGTTTCCAAATAACTCTCCTTCCAAAATGAAAACATATGTCCATAAAAAAAACTGTATTCAAATATTCATAGTAGCTTTACTAATAACAGTCAAAAACTGAAATCAACCCAAACTGTTAAATATGTAAGCTTAATTGTATTACCAAACAATGGAATACTACTCAGTGATAGATTTCTGACACACTTAAGCACTCGATAATTCTCAAAAGCATTAAAGAGGCCAGACACAATAGCAATATACTATACAATTCCATTAATATAAAATCCTAGAAACTTAACTCTAATTCAGAAAGTTCATAGCTTTCAAGAGCCACGATGGGAGAGCAGAATTGATTGCAAAGGGCACAGAGGAAATGTTTTGGGTGATGGAAATATTTTTTATCATGATTACAGTATATACATGATTGCATACACTTGTGAAACTTGAGGCTGAACCCTTAAAATTGGTACATATTATATGTGAATCATACCTAAATAGTGGATGTAACTAATCATACCACTCATATAACATGAATATAGATTACCAAGCATTTGACATTTATCAATTTACCCCTGAAAAATCTCTACAAACAAATATCAAGACTCAAAGTTAAGTTGCTTATTCAAAGTCAGTTATTAAGTTATAGAGCAGGAATTCTAACCTACCTCTCCTACATTCAACCTCAAGTCATAAAGTCAACAGCAGATAGTAAAGGAGAGACCTCAGAACTTCCTCTAGTTGCCATACAGGCCAATGTCAGTTTATCCATATAATTGTGAATCACTACAAGCCAAAAATCAGTTTAGTTAATTGGATCACCTTTTTTTAATGGAATGATGAAGGAGTGGAAAACAATAGAAAGTAGAAAATCAGAGTTCGCTTTGTTATACGCGTCAAATACTTGTTATTTAAGCTTTCATTTCAACACAGAAGAGTATTGCTGGACTACAAAATCATGAGTATTTCTGAGTTCTATTTAGAAAAGTTTGAAAGCCAACGCTGCAGGTCCAACAAGGGATTACAATGGCAATGCTGCCTGAGGTGGGATAAAAGAGGAGGAGAATATCGGTAAGAGTGCTGCACTTGACACAGAAAGTTGTGAGAACAAGGAAGAGGAGAGCAGGTCACAACAACTCCCAGACTGCAAAAACTCGGTGGACTCTGATGGATCATTCAGCCTTGTTACACCCCGATGTTTTCTCAATTTATCTTTTCAAACATGTCTCCCCAACTCTCCCTCCTCCAATTTGCCTCCACAAGGAAGCTTTCTTCTCAACCCAGGTGTATAAACAATGGAAGGTTGAAAACCAACTGCATTCTTCTACCTTTGTTACCTAAGCACCTTAGATTGTTCTCTATTCACAGTGACTGCTCAGATATTTGTAGAATGACCACTATTTAAAGTGCATTAACTCTGCTTAGGGGCCACAACATCATAACAATAACCTCATTCCTTTAATGGAACAGTGTCCTGTGAAATTAAATTGTAAGAGTAACTTAAGAAAGATATTGAAATTTGTGCTTTTGCAGTTCTTTAACAAAGTAAATTAACGAGATGGTTTTTTAACAGTGTTTCCCAGGATGTTTCTGTCTCTAAAATACTGTTATTAAAACAAATAGCTACAGCAGATGCCATTCTTATTTATGTGTCTTCTTTCAAGTTCTGTCCAAAGAAAAGCTGTTCACATTAAGAAATTATATTAAAAGCACACACACAAGATATGTGTTGTGGGGGTGGCAAGCTCTGATTAGAAAACATACTGGCAGCACACATCAAAGCCCTAGGGGCAAAGCGTCCCTGACCTCTCCCCAGAAATAGTTTAAAGAGCCCTCAAAATATCCAGTTATCCTTTCCCTCCTCAGAGCTCTGCATTGATCTATAATACGCATACCCTGTAAGGCTTAGCTGCAAATGCATCTCACCACCCCTCTGTCCACACGGCATGAAGTATTTTTTAAAGGGGTTAAAAAGGAACAGAACTAAATACAATACTTCAATATACTTGAGCTTACACGAAACTTACAAAACCCTATCAGGAATGTAGAGAAGGTATAATTAGACCTGCTTTACAAATAGGTGATCAAGTATTGATTTGCCAAGGTCACAAAGCTAAGTGGTTAAGTTCTGTCTCTCAGGAAGTCTGATTCTAAACCCAATTCTCTTTCTACACTGCACTCACCAACAGCAAGCAAGAAAAAATTTACTTTTCCATGTGTCCTGTTCAAGACAGCCATGCTTATGCTCTAAGCTCCACAACAATGGATCCAGCTGCCTAAACCTTCGGCCTGCTTGATCCTTCTCCAGACTCCCCTGGCCTATTCAAGAGCCAAGCAAAAGCTTAAGATCAGAAGAGCTGGGGAGAGAGTTCAACCAGCGAGTCCATGTGAAGGTCAATGAGGAATACTGGAGAGGTGGTGATGTGTACATCCAAGATGAAGGCAGGGGCAAGGCAACAGTCAGCAGTGCAGGCAGGTGGCCAGAGAAACTGGCAGCCAGTCACTGTCAAAGCTCCTCTATCCTGGGCAAGGGCAAGACTCCATCTCTGGGAAGCCTGACCAAGGCCAAACCAGGTCCAGATCCAAGGAAACCACAATGCCAGGCAGATTATGATGACAGTGAATCGGTCTTTCATTCACTTAAGAAAATTTTTATGAAAATGCTTACTGTGTGCCAGAAAATATGCCAGGTATACTCTGAATTCATAATGCATTGTATCTGCCTTCTAAAATTTTACACTGGTGAAAAAGATACACAATGAATGATGTACTGCTTTGATGAAAGCATGTAAAAGGCACTAAAGTAACAACCCAAAAGTTCTACCTTACTAGCTCAGTTACAAAGCTGAGCAAAGAGGCAAGGAATGAAGTTAGAATGGAGGAAGAAAAGTAAAATTTGTCAGTGAGGAAGCTATTTATTAATAGAAGATTAGAGCAAAATGGCTTCTAGAGTGGCCTGTTGAAACCACTCCCCAACATGACTCTGTTTCTAGAACTTAAGCTAGAGAATATGGATTGATAATGTACAAGTCATCAAAATGAGGGCAAAGGCAGTGTCTGAATGAAAAGGTAAAAATATAGTGCCCATAAAATATGAACAAACATCTAAAATAACCAAAAGAAGTCACGAGAAGGGAAATAAGAGATACGTGCCAGAACAAGGATGAACCTTTTAACAATTCTAAGTGAAAGAATTTAAAAGACCATGTATGTCTCCATTTACATGGGATGTCCAGAAAATATTCTCGGACAGAAAGACCGGGGACTGCACAGGAATAGGAATTGGGTAAATGGGGAGTGACTGCTTATGGGTATGAGCTTTCTTTTTTTGGCTGATCATGTATTCTAAAATTGATTATGGTGTATGTTAACTCTGAATATAAGAAAAAAACCACTGAACTGTACACCTTAAATGGGTAAATTGCTAAATGAGTAAACTGTACACCATGAATTATATCAAAACTGTTCTATAGTCTCAAAATATCAAGAACTGCAGATGGTTTTATTTTGGGTCTTAAGAAGTCATTTGAAGACTGGGTAAGTCAGCACAGCAAGTTTATGGAGTTTAGAGCAATGTGGGACCACTTGTAAGCTGAACTTAACTGAGTAAGCTACCTACTTAACCTATCTGAGGCCTCAATGCAATCAGCATTGTTAAAAAGATGACAATATCGACCTTGCAGGGTGGGAAATTATATACATTTATCTACACAAGTGCTGCACGGTGCTACCATTTTTCTAAATATCAGTAGATGAAAAGTGTTATCCAGAAAAGTTTGTATAAATATTTCCTTAGGTACTGCCCAATGAGTAAAACATTCTAAATCAATGTTTTGAATCCTTCATATCAAGATCTATGTCCAATCCATCTTTGCACATCCCTTTTGCCAAGGGGTCCAAGATTATCAGGGATATGAAATATTTTGAGTGCTCACTATGTTCTAGGAACTCTGCTTCATATTGAACCTAAAATAAAACTGAACTCAAAACTTTGGCAATCGAGTGCCCTTTTTTTCCTCCATATCAGACTTAGATATTTTAGGTATTGTTTATTTGGGTCTGGTTCTTGTTTTTCCTTTATTGTTAACGAACAATTACACTCAAAAATAATTCTCAGAAAAATTTAGAAGAATCTGTAATGTTGCTATAATGTGCTTATTGTAATAAAGACTACTATTTTCAACATGTAGATACGCAACAAGGCATATTTGATTATCTCTTTAAGCAAAATTTTTAAAAACACAAATATGTTATTTCAGTCTGGTTTAATTAGCAACTACATTATTCTTGAAAAACTGACATGCCTTGGGCAATTTCTTCTACCTCTTTTTGAAGTGTGTAATACATCCCCAAAGAATGGGAGCTGATATGAATGATTCAAAGTTTTACTAACAATTTGTAATTTAGCAAAATGTTTAATATGTCCAATAAAAAAAAACTTCTTTTACCTCTTAAATAACAATATAATGTATTGTACCAATTCTTCGTCTAATTTTAGCTCTGTAAAAACAGTACATTTCCAAAATATGCAATTTTTAGCAATTTCAAAGGTGTTAGCAAAGCATACCCTCAACATTACAGGGTTAAGATTAACAAAGGAAACACTGAAGATTAACCTTACCATATCATCAGTCAGTGTCCTTATATGTAAATGCTACAAATGAAAGAAACCACTCATATCAGTAATTTATAGCAGCTTTTTTTATTTTAGTTAATAAAATACATTTAAAATTCTACAATGCTAAGTTGAATATAATTAAATTTCAGACAGTGTAATAAAAACGCATTATATATTGTTTTAATTACTTTCTCAAAAAAATGGACAAAAGTTACCCTTAATGTGGTAGTTTCCTTAAAAATTTCTTGGATTTGTATGACTTGGATTTGTATGACCATTTCACTGTGGTACAATAAATATACTCTTCCAAACACCAGCAATATTAATTACCATTAAATATGCAAATTTAGACACAATGGATATAGGGATTTAAATGAGATTTTCAGACAATATTTCATATTATAAAATAGTAAAACTTTAAATATACCATTAGCATGCAACCTAACAGATAATGAAGTACTTTGCTAGCTTAATTAACTTAAACAATTCTAGTAACGAAGAAGAGAGTACTGGAATGACTATTTGCATCTTTAACATCAGTTTGATTTATCACCAGTATGACAGTAGACACTTTAATTTCATTGCTAGTTTCTTTGAGAACCCTTTTGCTGATTTCCTTACTAGACAAACATAAGGCCACTTTAGAAAGTGAATAAATTAATTTCTTGCAAAGTGGAGTTCAAAAGAAAAGTATTTAGTATTTAGAGGGGGAAAAAAATCTAAGTTGTTTAGAAGTTCCAGAGTTGGACAAGATTTTCTATCAATTTTCAGTTCACCGTCTTCATTCATTATAGCATTTGATCTTTATAAAAACAGATTAAGGATCAAATATTATTTACCAAACAGGAAATCAGGACTGTTTTATAGGTGTAAATGGCCATGCATAAGCCATCATGATCTACAGTAAGTGGCACATGGTTAAATTCAACATTTACTGAACTAAATGAAATTGATACTCATGTTTGCACACTGAAATATACCTTTATGCTTATGAATCTACCTCAATGACAATATGGATTAAGAATTTAAATCACTATCCCGGGTTCTCTTCTCTTTAAAATACTCCTTCTAACACAGAGAAAAAATAAATGAAGAACCCAAAACTGAACTTTGTGCATACCAAAGAGAAAACAGCTAAATAAAGGACGATTAACCAAACCACTAGGTTCCAGACTACACTGTCTGGTGAGCTAGACTACCTATTCTGATGTAGGAACCAGAAAACAATAACAGCAGAATAACATAAAGTTGGTATTTAATACTAGGCTATTAGAATTTGCTTTTTAGCAATATTATCTTTAACCCTTGATATGAGTAAGTATGAACAGTGATTTCCAGGAGCAGGTATGACTCTGGGAAAGACTAAAATCTCTGAGGCACTTGGACCAGAATCTCATCCCAGAGACAACTACTAGAATTAAATCCAAAACTACATGGCTTTGGACACTGCAAAGAAAGGAGCAGTGGAAAAAACTGTGGGTACTCTAGCTGCCTGCTATACATGTGCCCTGCCTGCCAATAGAATTTTCCAACCCACTGCATTTGGTTAACCCCATCAATCTACTCTATAGTCAGCGGTATCACCCCAATCAAAACTCACATCACACCTGAAAAAGATCATTTCAAGTTCCTACTGAAACAGTAACATTCTAAATGGTGTATTAAAAATAAGAGAAAGTATCAAACTGAAAGTCCTATTTCAAATTGTATGCCACAATAAAGAAACAACACCTACTTATTCAAATGAAATATTCCCAAATATCAGCTTGAGTTGCCTGAGGAAAATGCCATAAAAATGAAGTTTAAAAAAAAGAAAAGGAGACGATGAAAACTTGAAGAAATGAAACTAGCGTCCACTCAAGATTTATGATCTAAAAACTACATAGAAAATATAGAAAGTCAAGTATTAGATAGGAAAAGTAGTGATTGTAGGTTAAATGACAAAATCCACAAGATGTAAGTATCTAAGAGGAACATTTTTAGTACATTTCAAGGGTCTAAAATTGAACAGCCTTTTAAATTAGAGTTGGACACATAACTTTCAGGAAAATGAACAGTGACTCATGTAGAAATAAATCTCATATGGATCCGTATTTTGGTCATAGTTGTTTATATCTTTAAAAATATCTCAATAAGGTTTTAGATGTATTTAACTTGTTAAACGCTTACCCGTTTTTAAAAAACTTAGAGGAATATATAAGCCTAGTTGCAAACTGTATTATACACAATCTTTCACA
The DNA here is from genome assembly GCA_004024925.1 of Scalopus aquaticus. Lineage (NCBI taxonomy): Eukaryota > Metazoa > Chordata > Mammalia > Eulipotyphla > Talpidae > Scalopus > Scalopus aquaticus. The sequence goes on along the minus strand of PVIJ01006493.1, from coordinate 17,163 downwards.
CAAAAAAAGATGTGGTGAGTTACAATAGAAGCATAATGCAGGAGTAGCAGCTCACATGAAAACATAAGAAAACTCAAAATGGATGAAAAAGGGTGAGAAGTTTAACAGTCTGAAGAAAGCAAGAAGATAAGGTCAGATTCATTATTTCTTCTCTTTTGTAAAACCCTTTACCTATCGATTCTCACCACCAGTGAGAAGCCAGCAGGGCAGAAAATGGCAGTAAATTCAAGGGCCCATGACAGAACTGGAGATATTGACTAACAGAAAAACTGCTACAAAACGGTATATGAAAATTTGGCTTCTGTAGTATAACAGTAAAATTAAAGTAAGTTTCATGATAAGATTTAGCTTTAAGAGATTATATTGATTTGCTTACGCACATACAAACTTAAAGAAACAAAGACAAGCTACTATTAAAGGACTTCACCAGGTCTAAGCACAAGTAATTTCCCATAAAAACTGAAATTTCCCATCTTCTTCAAATATAACTGAAAGAAAAGTAAATAAACTATTCACTAAGTAAATTCTTAGTGGGAAAAAAATGTAAAGGCTAAATCACATGGCATTCTTTTGCCGAAAGTTTGAATACCATAACTCAAGTTTATCATTGTAAATAAACATCATCTCAATGTCCCATCGGTTTCAATTATCGACTTCCAAAAAGTGGAGGGAGTGAAGAAATGACATAAAATCCTCATAATCAGGCCTCCCTGTGGCACAACGGGCTAAGTCTCAGCATTATGAAGCTGTCCGCAGCCGCTGCAGCAGGAGTTCAATACCCGGCCACAGAGCTTCCCACATGGCACAGCAGACCTCTCCTGCCTCGCCCACTGCTCCCCTCAGCTGTGCACTTCAATTCATCCGCTTGTTCTGCTCCCCACTCTGTCTCTGGTGAATCCTCTCATTCCCTGCACCTCTGGCCTACACCCCAGCAGTTCTTGTATGCATAAATAAGTAAATCTTAAAAATAAATAAAATCAAATCCTCATAATCCTAGAGGCTTGGCCTTGCATACACACACACACACACACACACACACACACACACAAAACTACAAGGGTGACATCCTTAATTGAAGTGAGGGGAAAAAAATGACTATAAATATTGCTTTTATACTGTCACTTGAGGTATTGTTTAGCTAAGTAACCAAGACACTTAAGCAAACACAAACTTTGTAAAAATAACTTTATTCAACCTTAGGGTTACAAAGAAAGCTTAAATGCATGCATTCCTAGATACATTAAAACATTCACACTTCAATGTGACTTTGTGACCTTTAGTTACATTACCTGACCTGTGATTATAAAGGTGCTATTAATGCTAAATGGCAATGCAAATTTAAAAAGCTGGTATAACAAAATACAAGCAGTTCCGTACACAAGACAACAGGTATTTGGTTTAGGTGTGGTATTAAATCACTTTGCAGCTCTTTTCTACGTCACTCACCCTTCTTCCTGTTGGCCTGTTTCCCAATTTACTATTTCTTCCCAAGTAAGGAATACCACACAGAAAGAGTTAACAGTGTATCCTGAAAATAATAGTTCATAGATGAGTAATCAACAAGATCATCCTAAAACTGAAAGGGTCTTTATAAATTCTTCAAAAGACCATAAAAATCAAAATAAGGGATAGAAACACAGAACATAGTTCTCTATATTCCCATTTAAGCAGGACTTCAAAACTGTTTCTGAAGACAGTACGTGCTGTCAAGAAGTAGACTAGAACTTTCGGCTCATTGTACCAAATGCTGGAAACATCAAGAGGTATAAAGACACCATCCCTCTCCCAACTTAGTTTACAAATATATAATACACAGTAAATATTAAAAAACCCTGAGGCTCACATGCAAATAAGAAGATTGGAAGCAGCAGCCCAAGACTTCTGGCCAAAGTTTTTCTTTCATTGATTAGCACATTGAAACTTTGATGTCATTATCACTGGACAGCCACCGCCACCAGAGTCAAGCTGCAGGTGTGAATCATTGTCCTCACAGCCCAACACGTGGTAATAATTTAAAATAATTTTCAGCTGTAAAATTTACATTATTAACTGGGTCATTAGAAGGGATTACCAACAAGAGAAAAATCTGTGAAACTTGCCAAGGCACTTGGCTCAAACTCACTTTTCATAACCTTACCCTCTGGCTTTCACCTTGTTAGGCTGTTCAAAAAGGACACTCCATTTTCACATGGTTTACAAAAAAAAAAAAAAAAAAACCTTCTTTCTAACAAATTACAGGGCCTCAATTTCTTACAATACTAACTCAGTGGGGGTAAAGTGGGGCTGAGGACCCCGAACACGGAAGAAAACCCTGGCCACGCTGGGGCAAGCAGCACAGGAGGACATGGGAAACCCGCTCCACACACCACAGCATCAGCAGTTAAACATCCCCTCAACCTGCTCACACGTGACTTGCTCCTCACTGTAAAAACCAAGTGACTATGAAATGAGACAAAGGAAGAGTACAGATAAGAAGTACAAGAAGATTTCAAAGAAAAAAGTTGACAGTGCTGGTATACGTGGGACAAGTTTTACTGCCATGAAATGTCAGGCACCAATTAGTAAAGTTTTAAGAAAAATCAACTTGTAGTGTGTAGGAAGAATTACCAATAGCATAATTTATTTAAGGGCTTTTTCTATGAATGAAGTACAATAATTCATCCCATAAACATACACTTAGTACCCAAAAATTGAAAACTGTTCATTATCCAACCATGCCATGATACTCTGCTTGACAAAGTGACAGGTTACTGACTGACACAAAGGGAATCCTTGGGGGGCGGGAAGCAAGGTGAGTCTTAACCTGTGGATGATGATATGTTAGAGTGTTGCTCACACTATCGTTTTGAAGTCCAGCTTATTCCTTTCCACCAATACCATTAAGAATATGTATTTTAACCTAATAACATTTCTGGTCTTATTTATTTGAATGTCAACACCAATTATAAAGATCATAGAAATGTAAAGTAATATTCTTAGTAACCATAACACTAAACACAACTACAGAGACTGAGGGTCGTCTCCCAGGCAACTATACAATACACCTAGATATGAAATTGTTCTTTAAGGGCTCCAGATTTAACATCTCAGAAAGGTCTAAAAATAACAATGGAACTTTTACAACACTGAGGACAAGAGTAGAGCTGGCTCTTTGAAACTGCAAAGAAAAGCTTTGAAGTTGACTAGCTCTTCATGTTTTTTTTTTTTTTTTTTAGCATGAGGTAGAGAAAAGTGAGAGCAGCATTAGAAACAAGTGAGAATTGGGAAAAGCTCTCCAGCTACTTGTAATCTGTTCCCTTATTCAAAACTGTAATCCTACCTCAAAAGAGAAAAACAAGGCTTCTCTACTCTCACCCCCAGAACCCAGACTTCCGCTTCTCCCAATTCTTTCCTTGTGAAAAGAGTCATCCAAAAAGATCAACTTTCAGAAGGTGCCACCATTCAAGAGCCTACAGAAGTTAAAAAAAAAAGGAGATTCATACACAAGGCATTCAAAAGGCACAAAAGTCTGCAACTTAACTGTGAGCAAACAACCACTTTTTCTAGAAAAACCAATTATCAAACTGTTAACTGGAACTCTCGCATAAATGACACATGGCACTTTCACAAGTCAGTTTTTATTCTAGCAGAAATTTGGCGTTCCTCTTCAATAATTCAACATTAAGGTAAAATTAAAATGGTTGATTCTAGAAACACTGCTTTAATACCTCTTTTAAGATGTTTTCTTCAGCCGTTCTAGTTCTTTTCACCTTCTGCATTAGATACAGGGAAAAACAATCCAAACCTCTGAACCAATTTACAAATAGGTTTGTTTCTCTAGGTCACAAGAAGTCTAAGACCTTGTTCATCACTTGGGGAAGACTGAAAATATTCACTGTGAAAGATTTTAAATGTTCCTAGAGCTTCCAGAAATCACCTGGTAGCTTATCTGAACTACTTTTTTCCTTCCCCATCACTCAGGAGAGAACTCTGCAGCTCCTTCATGTGGTTCTAGTGCCCTTACACATTCAGAGAAACCTTTAGTAAATTACAGAAATGATCCCTAAAAGTATAGTCTTCTATGTTATTTCTAAGAATGCCTCAGCCCCCTTAGACATCTAATTCATGACACAAATTTAGACTGGGTATTCCTGAGGCTAATATAATGTATATACCATTTCACATATTTCACAAGTATTTTATTTGTTTACATTCTATCCTCACTGTAAATAAATATGGTTAAACCTTTTCTAGAGAACAGTTTGATGAAATCATATGCATTGGAAAACTTCGGAAAAATATAATCAAAAGTTTATACACAAATATGTTTCACTCCAGCATGATTTTAAGTAGCTAGACTTGTTATCAACCTAAAATTTTCCTAGAATACGAAAAGATTCAATAAATTATAGTCTTGCCACATGGATTATAACGATACAGGAAAATATTTACATAAAGTTGTATTTAAGACTGTAGATGCAATATAGTTCCAACTTCATTTATGCAAAAAGTAAGACAGAAACCATTGTTGGTATTGTATCTGGATTTTAGGATTTGGAGAAATTTTTCCACATTTTCTTGTATCTTCTCAGTTGTCTAGAATGAGCATATTAATTTTTATAGTAATAAACCTTTTCTTAAAGTTACTATGGATAATACTTTTCACACCGAGCAGAAAATATAGATTAGTTCCTTTTCAAATAAAAATACATTTGTGAAAAACCGAAAATCTAAAAAACCTGGTGCCATGAACAGACTTTTTAATAGGCTGGTTTTTAATGCATATTTTCAAATATGTCAGAATCTCAAGTACATTATTCATTTGTTTTCTAATCCACATATATAAATTAACCAGTCTCAAAAAGCTCCTTGGTTTTGTGAATTATTGATGTTGTCACCTGCTGGAGACTTAATTCCAAGAAAAATATACGAATCACTACATCACACGCACAAATCCTTTTGACACAAATTCAATTTCTGTGGCAACAATAATATATTGACTTAGCTTTATTTTTCTATTTTATGACACTTATTAATGGCACAGATAAAAGAAATCTATCACTTTTCTTTATTGTAAATGTAAACGATCTCATGCCATCTTGAGAAAGTTAAGGTAAATACCACTTGCTTGATACCCCTTAATGTAAATGAGGACATGCCAAAATATATTAAAGCATGATTCTGCAAGTAAGACAGTCTCATAATCCTATTTTTTTTCCAACTGCACAATTTAATTAGACTGCTAACATCTGCAAGACGCCATATGAAATATACAGAGGAGTCAGTTACTGCCCCTAGATGCTTAAAAAGAGCAGCATGACAGTGGGATAAACACCATAACAGAGCATGCAATGCTGTTGGGAAAAAAAAGATTCTCTACTGCCCATTATATACGCTTAAATACATGTTAATTAACATATAAGCATTCTAGCAATAACCTAAGTCTAAAGTCAAATTAATGTTCAGCCATAATTTAAGTAAAAACTGTAAAACAGAATTTGCTGTTCTTACAGAATGTGAGATTCCTCTGTTCATCAAAAAAAAATAGTTACTAAACATTACTATGTTCTCAACAAGTGATAACCTCAGTAGATAAAACAGATTTCTATCCTAACCAAACTTACTAACTATTCAGGAAATAGACAATGAAAACACTAAGTTACAGAGAATGTTAAAAGAAATGAATGTTCTGCTAAAATGTAAAGTAGTGCAGCCTCAGGCCAGCTTGAAAAACAGGGCAGGAGGGTTTGCAGATTGTACTTTTCCATTTGGGGAGTTAGAGGCAGTGTAAGCAGTGTTAAGAAAGTGATCTTTGAGCAGAGTGTAATGTGGACTAAGGAATTACCGATGTGAACATGGGAAAGAATGTTTCAGAGACAAAGAACAAGCAAAACAGTCATAAGAAACGTTTCTGATGTGTTCTAGAAACAAGGCCAATACAACAACAGCAGTGGCAACTAAGTCAAAAGGAGACAAATCTGGTCCCTGGCCATTCTAAGGACATGGGTTTTTAATCTTCCAAAGGAATAGTCACGAATGTTTATTTATGAAACAGATTTTATAAATAACCTAAACAAATAATAACAATCCACACATTATACAAGAAACCCTGGGAGTAAGCAAAGAGATGCGTCCTCAATCACTTCCTTTAGGGCCCTTTAAGTGGTTTGTTTGGTTATGCTACCAGGAGTCATTTACCAGAAAATATTAGAAATATTCCCAAAACACTGTATAGCCCACAAAGGCAATTTTCAGACAAACTCAGTGAATTCTATTGTATTAACAAAACTATTTTTTTTAATACGGTCAGTCTAAGGGGGGTGATGGGAATAACCAAGCACATTCCCAGAAAACAGGACGAGAAAAAATTACAACAAATTCCCTTAAACTCCTGGCCAACCTGAGTCTCAGCCTGTGGTTCCCTCCCTGAGTGGTCTGCACACCAAAGGTAGGGTGCCCCACAGGCCCCTAAGTCCCTCCACAGAGCAGCTCTAGGACAGCCCTTCCCCTCCCCATACTTCTCTAAGTTTCTATTTCTTATCCAACCCAGAGGCACTGCCCAGCCCTTTCCCTGCGCCCCCCTCAGGACCTGTACTCAGGCTGCTTCTGTCACCCTAGGTGACTAACCTACTCACCTTTGAAACACTGCCTGCTTCGGGAAGGTTCTGTAACCTTCCCACATCAAACATGCCTCTAGCTGCAGAAGCAAACAACCTGCATTCTAGGATCAGACTCACCTGAACTAGAATCTAGTGCTGACGCTGATCAGCTGTGTGACCTCTGCGTGACTTTGAGCCTTAGTTTCCTAATTTGTAGCATAAGCATAGAATCTTCTGCCCGCATAAGCTGACTGGGAGACTTAAAGAACACAAGGTACTACACATGGAGGGGAATTTAATGTTTCTCCCTCCCTACCCCCTCAGGTGTCATCTTGCTTGTGGTATCCCTTATTTTCCTCAAGGCTATCCCCAACAGTCTCCTTCCTCCCAGTCTTCATTCTCTACTCCACTGCAACTCACTGATTTAAATACGTGCAGGTCTCCTCCTCTGGGCTAGGACTCCTTGAGGGCAGGGCAGGGATTGTTTTTTGGATTTTTTTTTTTTTTTTTGCCAACAGCTCTATTTTGCTGGGTGTCAATTAAGTTGGACCATCTTTCAGCTGCTGGGGCCTCTCATGTGTTGTCCTTTGTTTACAATTCCCACAAAATTCGCAGTTTGTGTTTATGTCTCATTTTTTTAAGTGGCAGGGAGCATATTTCCCACTTTTATTCCCAAGACCTACTAAAGTATAAGAAACATTTTAGGCCTGTGGTTTTCAACCTGACAACATATGAAATCAACTGAAGAGTTGGTTTGTTTTCTTTTTCTAACACAGTTGCCTGAGTAATATCCCAGACCATTTGAATCAGAATATCTAAAAGATATTTTAAAGCTCCCCCAGGTGACTCTTATGTGCAAGCACAGTTAGAAACCACTAAATTAGGCCAACTATTTCATAAGGGCTGGACCAGTTTGTATTCCCACTAGCAGTGTAGGAGGGTTCCCTTTTCTTTACATCCTCATCAGCATTTGTTGTTTTGGTTCTTTTCAATATGGGCCTGTTGTGCCAGCAAGCACAGGGCAGGTTCTCTATCAGTTGGGCAGATGGGTATAGAAGAGTACTCGAGCCCTCAGTGGCTTTTTACCTGGGTGGTGCGGCAACCAGGCGCAGGACTGGCAGGGGCACAGGGGGTGCCGGCAGGCCCCCCAGAGAGCGGCAAATCCGTACTCTTTCTCTGGGCTTTCTCTGACGTCATCTCGTGGTCCTGCCTCGCTTTCTTCTGCAGCCCTTATATCCTCAGCCTCCAGGCCCAGGTGTGCAGACTTACGGGTGCCCACACCATACTCCAGGTGCGCACAATAAGGCATGCATGCCCTGAACCCACGCTCCTAAGCACCTCCTGCATCCAAGGCCACAGATGATAGCCACGAGGCTGGCAAAAAAGCCTGACCAATTATCACAGGTATCAGATGGCATCTCACTATGGCCTTGACTTGCATTTCTCTAATAATCAGCAATTGTGAAGATTTTTCCGATGCTCGCTGGCCATTTTAATGTCTTCTTTGGAGAGATGTCCAGTGATTTTGCCCATTTTTTAATTGGGTTATTTGGGATTTTTTGGTAGCATTTTATGAGTTCTTTGTTTATCTTTGATATCAGTCCTTTATCAGATCTATAATATGCAAAATATTTTCTCCCACTCACTAGAGTGCTTTGCTGTTTTAGTTATGGTTTCTTTCGCAGTACAGAAGCTTTTTAGTTTGATGTAGTCCCAGGGATTTATGTTCTCTTTTGTTTTCCTTGCTGTTGGGGACAAATCTCTAAAGGCATCACTAAGCTTCTGTCATGAAATGTTTTGCTTAAACTGTGGAAACAACCTAAATGCCCCAGAACAGATGAGTGGATCAAGAAGATGTGTTATATATACACAATGATAATTTTCTGTCACTACTCAGTGATCCAAAAAGATAAACTCATGCCATTTGTGGCAACATGGATGGAGCCGGAAGGGATAATGCTAAGTGAAATAAGTCAGAAGGAGAAAGATAAATAATGGACAGTGTTTCTAATATAAACTAACTAAATTAATAGTCTGATAAAGACAAGCTAAAAAACTAACCCTTGCTAGCTGAACTGAAGGACAAAGAGGGAGAAGGGGTTTGGGGGATGAACAAAAAGGGAAGGAAACACAATGGTCTATGGTGGTGGAATATGGGTCAGTGGGTGGTAGGTACACTATGATGGTAATACCTGATTGGGGTACCCCATTATTACCTCAGTTAAAAATAAATTAGTTAATTATAAAAAATACATTCTTTTTTAAAAGAATAAATAAATTAAGTCAAGTATCATAAAAGACTAGCATCAAGGAATGTCCACATTTATACATCTCAGTTTAGCGCCCTTGTGTACACAATCATCCCTTCTCGGTCATGGGTGGGTCCAACAGTTTTCATTGTTCTTTGTGAATCAATCCTGGTCACAGTTGATATTAGCAGGACTCAACGCAGACACATAAGAAGCCAATCAAATCCTCACTGCCCCAGAAATCTGGACTTGGAATTCAGAGATGTGAATCGGTGTCTTGCATGCACCAAGGGCATATACATATGTCTAGAATTGTGAGGCTCTGGGTTTGTTGTATGCAACACAAAGCGGTGGAAGCCACATGCAGAGATACAACAGTGGAACAAATGCCTAGTGAAAAGCAAAACAAAACTGTTTGACCCCAGAGGAGAGACAATGAGAAAAGCCCTCCAGCTTTCTGTTCTTGCTTCTAGGCCTCCAAGAGTGCCAGCCACACTTTTCTGAGGCTGAAACCCCTGTCTAAATTTATAATTGCCCTTTTCAACCTTCAACTAAATATTGTATAGGTCCACTCCTTTAAGCCAAATAGGCCTTGACTGAGACAGAACCCAAGATTGCGAATGGGTCCCTAGATATCCATGACATAGCCCCCCTCATCATCATTACTACTTCCGCTTACTAAGCACTTAACTTAATTACAACATGCCCAACAACCCTAAAAATTATCCCCATCTTAGAGATCAGGAAATCACAGGCGTGAGTGCCCAAGCTGGGAATGAAACTTGCTCACTGTGACCCTAAACCCAGACTCCCTTTCCTACCCTCAGTTCCCTAATGGAACAGTGCTGTCATAAAACTCAAAAGACAAAGATGTACAGGGAAAATGAAGCAGTTTCTGAGTTGTTAAGGACCAAAGAAATTTGAAAATGAAATTTTAACAAAGAAGATAAGGATAATTCCAACTGTAACAATAATGTTAAGACTTTCAAAAGTATAGGTGAATGAGTATAAAAGTTGGGGGGAAGGACAGCAATTTTAACTTCTATAAATTAACTAATACTAATAAAAATTTGTTTTTCCAGAGCGTGTTCCCCTTAAGTGTGAAGTAGAAATATAATAGATTTTTTTCATTTAGTATTTGTGGAATTTAAGGCTTACTGCATATCACAAGCCTTAAACTATGCTCTCCCAACTCAGTCTAAAATATAAAAATGACCTCATTCCAGTATATCATTTTTAAAAAATCAAAGCCAGAAATTAATTAAAAAGGCTATAACTAATTAAAGAAAATTTAATTTTTAAATTATTGATCAATTTGAACTTCTTTAAATCACTAAGTTTTCTTTCATAATTTAATTACTACTTTTTATTACTACTCCCTAAATTGATCTTTCATTTAAAATACATCAAAAAAATGACTGAATATTCACAAAGTTAACATCTGAAAAAGGGGAGAAAATGCACACAATGCTAGCTCTTACAATACCATGAACAAAATGTGAGTTACAATTTACATTTCTTTTAGAAATATTAACCAATGAAGATATAGTTATGGGCATCTAAGCTAACAAAACATCATTTGAACCTTGGCATAAAGACCTATATACATGGCACCTGCCTTAAAAGGGGTCACAGTCCAATAAATTCTAAAGGAAAAAAACAAATAGCCTGGGTCACTCACTTTTTTGATGATTCAACTAATAAAGTAACATAAGTAACTGTCCTGCCAGGGTTATACATACTGGCATACACAGGTTCCTCACCTTAATGCTTTTCATGTCATTTGTCATCCAAAGGAATTGAGACAATATGGAGCAATAAATCCTTGAATAGGATTAGTTATGGAGCAGTATCTAATAAAATCAGGTACACATCATCAGATGAGGACAGGGTAAAATTCAACAATATAGAATGTTAATTCTATGTCACAAGCTAAGTTTATTTAAACACACTAATTTCTGTCTGCCCTGGGCAATCTTTCAACAACACCAACGGCAACTTGAACACTATTCTTTAGCAATAACCCAAGTATATCTGTACAGAACTTCTGAAAGTACAGGGCACGATTTAGGCACAGTAATAAAACAAGTCAACAGAGGTTATGGAGAAGACAGCAGCTGAAATCCACAGGTATGGGAAAGTCTCCAATCATCCTAATAATCTAGTATAAATTACTGGGGACTGCAGTTTCCCACAAGGATATAAAGATAATAGATTTTTTTCATTTGGTATTTGTGGAATTTAAGGCCATATAGACCTATATGCTTAATGTTTTTCATGTCCCCATGTGCCCATATTTTTTAATTGAGATGTAATTTATATATAACATTCTGTATATTTAAGATAAACAGCATGTTGACTTGATGCATGTATATACTGCAATGTGACTACTACTATAGCTTTAGCTAAAACACCTATCACTTAATTTTTCGTATTAAGTCTAATCTCTTAGCACCTTTGAAATATATAACAGTATTTCTAGCCATAAATTGTTGTATTAGCTCTCCAGTACTTATTCATCTTCTAAGTATGTACCCCTAAAAAAGACCGCCCAAATTCCCCTACCTCCCAGGTCCTGGTAGTTACCATTGTACTCATTGTTCCTATAAGTTTGGCTCTAAATTCCATATAAAAGTGATATCATACAATATCTGTCCTTCTCTATCTGGCTTATCTCATTAAGTTTAATATCTTCAAGGGTCATGATGTTGTCCAAAATGGCAGGAGGCCCTTCTTCGTATACATGTGTATATATGTATTTTTTTACCCAGTCTTCTTTATCCATTCATCTATTGACACTGTCTCCATATCTCAGCTATTATGAATAATGCTGTAATAAACATGTGTGTACATATATCTTTTCAATATCCTGATTTCCTTTGGATATATACCTATAGACCCAAACATGGGATTGCTGGATCATATTGTAATTTTCTATTTCTAATTTTCCAAGGAATCGCCATATTGTTTTCATAGCGACTGCACCAATTTATTCCCACCAACAAAACACATGGATTTCCTTTTCTCCCCAACCCCAACAACACTTGTTATTTCTTGTCTTCTTGATAATAGTCATTCTAATAGGTGTGATCCCATGCCTGTTTCTGTCATCACTGATGTTGTTTTCCTCACAAATCTATCACTGAGAGCAGCTTCAGAAGCTATGAAAATGTATCATTTTTGCAGTATAAGAAGTGCATGCTTCCCGGCAGGAGTGAAAGGTCACTTCACTATATGGCAGTATGACTAGCAGGTGAAAAGACTCCTAGGGTCAGAAGCAGTCCCTTTAAACAGAAAGGTAGGCCGAAGTCTGCATTAACCATGAATCACATTATGTCTACTTAAATTAAGTGAAATTAAAAAATTCAATGCATTGGTAGTATGAGCCACATTGGCTAGTGACTATCAAATTGGATGAAGCAGAACAGAACATTTCCACCATCACAGAAAGGTCTATGAACAGCACTGATCTACATAGCATTAAGAGCTAAAAAACTGATGTGCTCATGCTGGAAGGAGGCATAAAGTGAAATGAGAAAAAGATCAAAGAGATAGTACTTGGGAAAACTAATTTAAGGGGATAGGAAGGGAATAAGCAAAGATCAGATGAGAGGAACATATCATGGAAAGGGTTTCAAGAAGTGAGCGGTCAGTGCTAATACTATGAAAAAAATCATAGTAAGATGAGGCTTGAAAATCAGTCACTGGATTGGCAGCTGTTAATCTACCAAAGCAATTTCAATGAAATAAAAAGCAAATGCAAGGCTAAGAAACCAATGGGAGGTAGACAAATTCTTCCTTCGTGAAGGCACTCTGCCCTTTACCAATGCCCATGACATTAGGGGCAAAAATCTAAGAGCTGTTTAGCATTTATGTGTGAAGCCCTATTGTAACACACTGCGTCATCACATCTAATCTAGAATACAGGCAGTACTGCTCACATTTCATAAATAAGGAAACAAAAAGAGTAATTCTTCAAGGTCACAGCACTATCAAATACTGGGCCAGGAATTAATCCCAGCTTAACTTCAGAGCCTAAATTCTTAAAGATTACACAACATGGACTCTACACTTATTGGTTCACACCTCTCTTTCTCCACATCAGGTTGAAAGCAAACCTCTTGAAGTCAAGGACCAAACTGTATCCACCTGTGCTATGCCTGCTATAAAGGGCACTCAAGTATTTACTGAATAAATGGAAACAACTATTTCACAGCATTTGGCCACAAGGAAACAGTGTATGGTATTTGGAGAGGGCAAAAAGTCATGGGAAAGTTGGGGAGGGAGTTGTCTGGTTTGGGTTCTGCTATAGTGAAAGATATTTGAGCATTCTTACAGGAGGGAGCCTGTTAAGAGTGAAATTATCCTTGTGGGACTGGGTTAGGTCAAGAGCAGTGGTAAAAGGATGAACTATTGAACAGAAAAACACATTTCTTCTGTAGATATTGGAGGGGAAAGGATGAAGAATGGGTACAGATACAGACTGCAGCGGTGGCCAGAAACTGAGCAAGTTCAAATTAAACGGCCTTTATTTTCCCTCTGAAGGTGTCAAGGTGAGAGCTAAGAGTCAGTGATAACCATTTCCAAGATCTCTTAGGTGAGTGCTATTCCCGTCTGGGTACAAAGTGGGTGCTTTAAACATACATACACTTCATTAGAGGATACAAAAGAAAAAAAATTAAGTTTCATGGTCACCTCTGTACAGAGAAAACCTGAATGTTCAGTCTGGGACAGAAGGGAAGATTAGTGAATTTCACTCTACACTCTCTTACAGTGTTGGACTTTTTAAGAACATACAATATGTTTTCTATTTGAAAAAAAAACTACTTACAACAACAACAACAAAAATCAGCCCATAAAGAAGGTAAAGAGTGATACACAGTTACCATGAATGCTGAAATGGGAAGGACGTGACCAAAGAGTGCAAGAGTGCTTCAAAGTCGGGGCTCTACAACCAGCCAGCCACGGGCCTGGCCATCATTCTCTGTTCCTAGCTGCAGCACCTCGGGAATCTTCCAAACCTTTCTCCCTGCCTCAGTACCACCATGCACAACACAAAAGTGTCAAGAGTACTTAGTTCAAGGCAGTGTGCCAGGACTTAGTAATAAAATCAGTGCCCAATCTACTGTGAAAACTGAGTAAGAGTAGGTTTTGTGATAATGACTATACAGCAGCTTTGAGGACTGTGGCAATCAGTGGACCCATAAGTACCCCACATCTAAAAGCATCAGTTCACAGCTGGCAGGAGGTTTTTCCACTAGCAAGTAACAATTCATTCAGTCTCAGACAACCCTCTCAAGGTTGCTCCAAGATTGGAGATCCAAGACAATCGGACAAGAGGTCAGAGGTTCTATTCATATTATTCTCATGGTGAGGTTGAGGAGTTGAGAAATTTGAAGGCATCCTAGTTTAAAAGGAAAAGCAGGATGGATTTTGTGAAGGGTGGGTTTGCCGTGGAACAAATACGGTCACCAGGAGCCTAACATTAAAAAAAGAGGGGGTGAGGGGCAGGAATTCTAGAAGAAACAAAAAAGGTGGAATCTCTTGGTGTGTGTCCCTCTCCAGGGAACCAGGGTCCCTGGACAATGTAGTTAATCTCCAGGAATGCAGGAATGAGAGGGAGAGAGAGTGTAAGAAGAAAGGTGACAATGGTGTCAATAACTGAGTTTCTATCATACCCCCTTCAATATAACCAGCCCTAGAAAATTAAACACTACAGAAATTAGATGTCCCTTCTTTGGAGCTCATGAAAGAATAAAACTAATAACAGCTGTCATGCATTGCCTGTTAGGCATTGTGTCCACACTACTGTAACTTGCATTACCTCAATCAATCCTCACAACAATCTATGATTACCTATTCTACTTCATGGATATGAAAACTGAGGCACAGGCATTAATTAATTTGCCCAAGGATGTAGAGCAATGTTTTAATCTAGCATAATGTCATTGTATCAGGGTGAGGATTCTAAAGCCAGGTTGCTGGAGGAGTAGGAGTTGTTTGGCTTGTTGATCCAATGACCCGGCCATGTTTTTGATAGACTTTACATGCCATTGCCCACCACCATGGAAATCTTTTCTAAAAAGAAATAAGCATTTAAGAACTAAGAATAACATATTAATTTAAATTAATCATGCACAGATTAATAAATATAATGTTACAGAGCAATTTTGAACAGATTTTCAATTAGTCAAGCAATCATATTCCTCTACAAGCTCAAGCCTAAACCAAGAACCAACAAGTGAGAAAGTGACTTCCGAAAGCTTACAAACATTAAGCAGCTAGAAGAAGGTTCAAGATATAAGAGCAAAATATGGCCTCAGAAGAAAGGCTGAATGAAGTGAGAACATCATTTTAACTGGAGACCATGACCATTTGTAAAGAAATGAAACAGTCACACTAAATTTCTGAAGGCAGATTATGTGCATTCTATTTTTCATGTTCATTTCTCAGGCTGTCAAATTTTTCATTAGAAATGAATTGTAATTGTCATTATGAATTGCATTCTATCCAAGGTTTTGATAAACAAAAACAGTTTAATACTACAGTACAGTCCATAATTAATGTCAACAATTTGCAAATCCTCACTGAAACTGAATGTTACAAAGTTTCATTTTATAAAGCGCAAATAAATAGGCCACCTCAGGGAAAATGCAGCAATTACAGGATAAACTCCCCACATCCTGGCAAGATACTTTATAATAAAATTAACCAAATAAATGCATTTTTTAATAAATGCATTATTGTGGTTCTTACAATTAGACTAATCTCACAATTAAACTCTTAGTATCTTAGTAAGAGTTTCAAGAAATTCCACACCATCACTCCCAAAGAAGCATGTGTTTATTTTTCAGCTTTACTTCTATAATGACTGAGAATTAATAGTATTTTCCTTGCCAAGAGTCTTATTTAACCTATGACATCTGACCTGGGCAACAGTTACTTCAGTATACCCCAAGTTGTTCAGCACACAGAATGCCTATAGCATATATTTGATACATTAAGTCCTTGTATTCCCAACCCTTCCTTTCTGGTACTTAAAATGTACTATGATTCTCAAAGATGGAGAGTTTAAAAACTATTGAGGACTAAGTCCATTTACAAATTTTTTTTAGGGAAAAGAGATAAATATAAATTGGACCCCCCCAAAAAATAGTCAAAATAGAAATATTAAAGAAAAAAAATAAAAAACCAGTAAGCCTTTTACCTCGAGGAAATGAAAAGCAAATATTGCAATGGCCTGAGTGTGAACCCTGTTCAGGGAGCTAACCCACGTGGTGCAGCAGACTTCTCCAGTCTCACCTGCTGCTCCCCTTTGCGATGCATTTCAGTAGATCTGCCTTTCCTGCTTCCTGCTGTCCACAAATGATGATGTGGCTCTGATTCTTTCTGCTCCTTTTCAGTGGTCTCATACAATTAAGTTTTAGGTGAACTAAAAACATTCACCTATGGCTATATATTTTTATATACCCTTCACCTATACCCTCAAGTCAAGACGTTTAAAAAACAGGGATATTCAAAAGCAGACCTCCATCAATTGCATAGGGTTGTGTGTGACAATTCATCAGTCTATATTTAGCTTCCTCAGCCTCTGAGATTCCACCTCCATCCAAGAACGAAGTTAAGAAAAAAGGCAGCAAACCATACACATTTTTTCCCACTACTAAATCCAATAATGATTTTATTTCAGCAAAATATCGCCATTAATCACATTACATAATATTGCTAATTTGAATTTCATTAGTTTTATAATTTTATTGAGTTTTATAAATAAATCTGTTTTGACTTTATTGTTGTATAAGAGTCATAAAAATAGTTATAATGAACTTTATATCTATACATAAATAACATTTTATTATCATTCAAGTCCATACTTGAATATCACAAGAATTTCATTTCTAAGTTTGAGCTTGTTTCTTTTTTTAGGTTTCTCTTTGAGTTTTATTTGTACTCAAGTTTCATAGTTGTGTGAGCCTCCACTTACAAACAAAGACAATATTGCTCAGAAAGCTTCAGAAACTTGCTTAATAATTCAGCCATCATTTCCCAGTTGGCAGGGTGTCTGTTAGTTTTGGTTAATGTCTCTTTTGCTGTACAGAAGCTTTTTATTTTGATGTAATCCCATCTGTTTATCTTCTCTTTCACTTCCTTTGCTTTGAGGGATGTGTCTTTCAAGATTTTGCTGAGATGTATGTCATGTAGAGTTTTGCCTATATTTTCTTCTATACATTTTATGGTTTCAGGTCTTACATCCAGGTCTTTTATCCATTTTGAGTTGACTTTTGTGCAGGGTGTGAGGTAGTAGTCTAGCTTCATTTTTTTGCATGTGGCTGTCC